>JAQFVV010013017.1:0-319791 GCA_028023455.1 Epiperipatus broadwayi | reverse complement strand
GGCGGACATCATGGCTGGATGTTGGACATCTAAGTCCATTATGCAATCAATCTGTGTTGCCTTTTTGTATTTCTCTTCTTTTTTTTTTAATTAATCTATTAGTTTTCTATTTTATAGTTATTAGAGATATAAAATTCTTACCTGCAATCGGTATATTTTACGATATTCTAATAAATTGAGGAGCACGATCTAGAGGAGTGGTAAGCTAGAGGCGACCTCTGGTGACTATATTATTATTATTATTATTATTATTATTATTATTATTATTATTATTATTATTTTTGGAGAGTGGTGATGCTGACTTCTATAAATTACTGTTTAATCTAGCTTATTTTGTTTTTGTACTCACCACATTGATATATTATCTTGCAAATAGGTCATAAATTATGTGGGAATAATGTATACTACATATACTTTTATATATATGCCTGTTTATATATTGCGCTGTTGTACTATTGTTCAGTGTACCATTTTATAATAATTTAATAAACAGTGATTGTAATTATTATGTTCTTTTTTCACTTTGAATCTTGTTTTCTTAGATTTAAGTAAAATATTTTTAAGTTGATTATCATATGTACCCAAACACACATATTATATATTAACTGTGTTCTAAACAAGTTTCTACTTTCAATTTTCTTTTTAATTACAATCCAAATGCAAGTAAAAAGTTATTTGTTTGTTTGTTTTTATTTACTGAAAATGTTCGAACTAGATTTTTCTTTGATTTAAATTAAACAAATTATTGACGATTGGTCCTGAATCAGCCAAGCAAAGAAGGTCAGTCTATTTCTTTCCTGTAAGAAAGATTAAGTTGAAGCAATCATCAAAAGTCTGAAAAATTTTTAAAAAACACTTTCTTCACTCTTTTTCTGTTTTTTTTTTTTTTTTTTGTTCTGCATATTTGTTACTCATCAGATTTAAAAACTTTTTAAATGAACTTTAGATTAACTATATGTGTGATTATAAATAATATTACTTTATTTTTACAATTTTTATTTGTATGCTTATACATACACTTACATGCACATGCCATTAAAGATGGATATCCATGCACTGTAAATCGGCTTGGAATATAATGAGTTAGCATATTTCTCTTGGCATGACTACAAATGGGATTCGTGTTTTGTTGAAACTTAAAATTTAGACATTTTAGTACTTCTACATATATATATATTAATGAATACTTATTGGTTCATTAATATGAGGGGTTAGATTGAAGCAATGACTACAATATCAAATCCACCAAGTCACATAAGAATATCATTTTACTTTCGTACTTGTTTACGCAGCAACTGCTTTGACCTTAGTTCATTATCATAGTTAATAAATGTCACTCCATATCATTGTACTGTTCAAATTAGTGATGTACGAGACAATAAAGACATTTCATTATTGATTGATATAAATATTTGTACTTTTTTTTTTTAAGTGTTTAATTTTGTATGTTTTCATTAACTGGGATTTCCCTCATTATTTATATGTGCAAAACGGCAAAAAAAAAGTTTCTCCCAATTTAATCTTATTATTATTTGTTGAAGAAAAAACTATATGCATATCACATAGCCACATATAGTTATGTTTTGAGATAGCAAAATAATTTGGTATAATATATGTACACCAAATAAAACTTATTATTTAAGCTAAGCGTAAGTTTGGAATGGGCACAGTTGGTGATATGAATAGCCATGGATTGGTTTGGTCAAGCTTGTAAGCTGCCCTCACAATATGCACATATATAACCTTACTATTTTGTTGCATAAAAGCCTTTTAAGAGCAAATTTTTATTTTGTACACTTTTTTTATGTTAACTCTTAGTGTCAGGTTCGATTATTATCGAATTGGCTAAAGAATCAGCTAAAAAACATGGTAATTTTCATTATTGTAGTGAATATACACTCATTCTAAAGCTTAAAATGTACCATAAGATGTTGCCCTCTCTAGAATTATTTTATAAGTAAAAAATCAATAATATTTAAATGTAAAGTTTTAAAAATGGGAGAATGTGGACTTTCCAAGGTGCTGATTGGTTGTTTCTCATGTTGAACAAAAGGTAGTGCTTGCCAACAATTTTGACAGGTCTAAGTTCTTTGTTTTGATTTTCAAAATGACATTATATATTTTAGAGTATTTTTTTCCGTATTTTTTTACATATTATAAATTATTTTGATAAAATATGCTGAAAATATAATTATGTTAGAAAAATAGTTAAGATTTGAATAAAATTTTTTTTTACTTTTACACGAATGTAAATTGTCAAAGAAATCAATGATGTACGGAACATTTTTTAATAGGCTGCGAATGTTCTTTTTACCTTGTCTACTTATAGAATATTTTATAATTATAAATAGAAATTTATTTTTGAAAAAACTTTCATTCACTTTCATAATCTGACAAATTATAAATTTTCTTTTTACAAACAAAACTAAAATGAATCTATGATTAAAAGATGAATATATTTTTACTGCTGATTCTGCTATTGACCAATCAAAAGTTTAGAATTTTTCGGCTAATAGGTATTTTGAACAACGAAAAGGTTAATAATTTTGTATTGAATTGAATTCATATTTTTTATTAAAAAATTATTTTGTAATTTTGCAAAGAAAATAATCTTTAGATTTTTAAAGCACAAAGCAAATCCAAAATTTTTATTGGGTTATTTCTTATGACAAAAATTATTGAAACAAAATAAAATTAGAGTATGTTCTTCCAAAGTTGTAATAATTACATTTGTAATTGTGAAGAAATAAAAAGATATTAATGGCAGCAAGCCTTTTAAGAAACATAAAAGGTAATTTCAAATTTTTTACAAATTTGCCACTTATGAAAAATGACCAACATGATGCCCAGATCATTTTATATACAAAATAACAGCTTCTATGCTAAATTTGTTCTAAAAATATCTACATTAATCTAGGTACTTTAATGTAAAATTAAAAAATTAAGCACATAACTTAAAATGCTTTTTGAAAGCTTCACTCCTTTTCAAGAAAAAATTAATTATAGTTTTTATCATTAGTTCATGCTTAAAACATAGTTTTTGATTGATAATATAGAAATGGATATTATTTTCAGTATTAAGCTTATGGAAATATCACTTTTAACTATATTTTTTTGAGTGTCTAATTATTATTTTCAAATGATAAAATGATATTTTTTTAGAAATATGTATATACTTTTAATATCTTTATGTATAAAATGAGTATCTCAGTGAAAAGGTAAATTTAATCATTTTCATGAACAATTGTGTTTAAATTGCTTTTTTCCAATGATAAAAGAAGATTGTTATTTAATACAAAATTCATCTACTCTATATAATTTGTGTTTATTCAACCAGTAGTGATGTCAGAAAAATTAAACTTTGAAATTAAATCTAAATTATGAGCACAATAGAATTTTTTGCAAACTATTTTATAATCAAAAGCAGTGTCTCTTCATATTTAGAACTACATAATATTTAACAAAAAATTTATATGCTTAATTACATTTAAAAAGTATACTTGGAAACATTGCAGGATTAAACACTTTGTTATTATATATTTATAACAGTCTTATAAAAAGTTCAATCAGCCATAAAAGATTTTAATAAAACTAATGGTTCATATTCAAATTTTTTTACAGGAACTTGCTAATTTATAATATAATTTATGAGTTCATATCCCAGATTTGTTTGACTGCAAGTAAATTGAGAATTTTTTTGAAATATTCTATATATTGATATTTTCAAAGATTCATTTGAACTGAATACATGCAGCTTAAATCATGTATGTTTAACTGGCTTTGGTATGCTAACAATTTTATGCTGTAAGTATAGGTATTAAATGTTAAAACCTGTTAGATATATCAAACTTTCTTTTACACCCACATTATATAAATTACATTCGTTATTATTCTAATTAGATATACAACAATATGAAAAATTTAATTAAAAAATATAAAAAAGAACTTTATATATATAGCATTATTTTTCACAATCTTAATGTCTTAATATATTGATATTAAATAAAATATATTCTATTTTTTATATAATTATATTTTACTTTCATTTTTATAAATGATAAATATTTATTTTTATAATTATATCATAAAAAGATATTGTGTTTGTTAATATAATTGTCTTTAGAAAATCCTAATTTACTCCTGGTTTTTTTTTTTTTAATTTTTGTGAAGAAATATTTTTTAATAATAGCTGATTTTTTTATTCTTATTTAAAATGTTCAGTCTTTTTTGTTGTTGTTGTTGTTGTTTCATTTTTTTAAAATTAACAATAACTTAAAATGTATGTTGGCAAGTATACTGAATAACAACATTCTTTTCATTTATAATAATTCTGGTGAAAAGCCAAAAGCTTGGATGTTTACTTATTTGTTGCTAGTTCTCACATTTTAAAAGTATGTTTCTCATTTTTAAATCATTAATAAACGGCCTATAAGTTTCTGATCAGCTACAGTATGTTATTTAATATACACATATATAAATATATAGCATTTTAAAAAATATTGCCTTGCATGGTTAAATGCAATAGTATATTGACAGACTCTGGATCTCAAGGATAGTGGATCATACTCCATCTCTCACTTCTGTGGCTCAAACTTATTATGAACTTCCAAGCAAAAAATAATTCAACTAATTTATATATTTAATAAAATTGCTTGTTGTAATGGTTAACATATTCGCTTGCCATGCCCACAATATACAAATCCAGACTTGGCAAAGCCAGTCCACTTAGAAATTCAGTTATTCACCATTCTAATGAGCATATAAATGGTAAAATAAGAAAGAAAAATATAAATCTTCTCCAGCCAATATCTGTTGAATCAAATAACTATTGTTTTCACCTTCACTGTTTTTTTATGGTTGAATGTTAGAAATGTCTTTGCTATGCAGAGTACTATTTAAATATTGGTTAATTGTTTAATTTACTTTAGATAACATTTTCAATCAGGAATTGTTTTTTATGTATTTAATCACACTCCTATTAGTTTTAATGGTTAAATGTTCCTAGTACTACAAAAATTGAGTGCAAAAAATTAAAATTATGTGCCTTTTACAAACCATAATATTAATCTGCATTTATTAAATTTGTTGGAGAAATATTGTGTTTTACTTAAGTAAAAAAATAATCTTAAAAATATAATAGCACAAAAAATAATGTTTACCCACTAAGGATTCATTGTAGGGGTACTCCTTTTAAGTTATATACTGTAGCTATTTTTGCAGTTTTTCTATAATACACAAATAATGTGTAAATTATCATTTTTAGAGCATCACTGTTTATTTGTGTACAACAATCATGTATTTTAATATTTCTGACAATTTTCCAAATTTATGAAGTTATTAAATACATATAATTCTATAATTAAAACACTTCTTTTCTTTTCAAAAACTTTATTTGTTGTATATATATATCCACTTGTTCCAATGTTTCAACTATTTTTACTCTATAGTCATTTTTAAGGATCTAGAAAAACATATTACATTATAATAACTTCACATAATAAAACCAAAAATACCAAAAAAATCAAAACAATATAAAAAACACACAAAAAAATATATAAACCCCATAAAAATAAAAATAAATAAAAATACATTAAAATCAATTAAATTAAAACACAAAATATACACCACACTTACTTGACTCCCTTTTCAAAAAAACTTTATTTTAAAATTTTATTTAAAACAGGTTTAATATATATCTGAGCACTTATAGTATATATATGTGGAAGATGATAATCTGGACCAACTGATGATTGCTGGTTTAGCATGAAATACATATATTGGTGATTATTTATCTTTTCAGCATATATGTGCTTGAGTGTATCAGTGTTATTAGATAGAGTGGAGAGTGATGGGTCATCTGAAAGTCTGTGCTCATATACCCTATATTAAACCAGGTTTATATCTTTTTATATATAAACTCTCTTTTACCATTCTTTCTTTATATAATCTAACTCCCTCCAACATTTTAATCTTAAAACCTGTATGTCCAACTTTCTTACTATGTATATTTACAGATTTTAAGATTAAAATATTGGAGGGGGTTAGATTATATAAAGAAAGAATGGTAAAAGAGAGTTTATATATAAAAAGATATAAACCTGTTTTAAATAGAATTGAATAAGTAATGGATAAAGAATTATTTTTGGAAATAAATTAATTTTTGATGTATATAAGAAAGAAAAAGGAATTAAGTGTTTTATTGTAACAATTGGTTTTTTTGGATAAAAGAAAATGTAAAAAGGGAAAGTTTTTTGAGAAGGGAGTCAAGTAAGTGGTGTATATTTTGTGTTTTAATTTAATTTATTTTAATGTATTTTATTTATTTTAATTTTTATGGGGTTTATATTTTTTTGTGTGTGTTTTTTATATTGTTTTGATTTTTTTGGTCATTTTGGTTTTATTATGTGAAGTTTGTTATAATGTAATATGTTTTTTCTAGATCCTTGAAAATGACTATAGAGTAAAAATAGTTGAAACGTTGGAACAAGTGGATATATATATACAACACATAAAGTTTTTGAAAAGAAAAGAAGTGTTTTAATTATAGAATTATATGGCTATATGTAATGTATATTTTAAAAAGAAAAAAAGGATTGAGTCGTGATTAGAAACAGAAGTAAATGGATTTATTAAATACAGTTTATTATGTTTTAAACACTAAACATCACATGATCGCCATTCTTTATGCTTACACAAGCTGTTTGCACAGATGCATCCGTTGATTACTCTGGCTTGCACTGAGTGGTGCTACTGTATGGAGAGTTTTGCCTCTGTGTATATTATGTTTTGTATACATATTTTTGTTTATTAAATGGCAACGCAACTACATATAATATTTGCAGTAAAAAATAATCATAAACATCTTATTTTAATGATAAAAATGTACTACATTTTCATCATCATGCAATGTTTGATTTCAAATGTAATCTAATTATTTTTTTAAGTTTACTTTTACCCTTATGAGTATTTAATTTAAAGCATTAATATAATTTAATTAATATCTTCGAAATGAAAATGGATTCTTTTACTTGTTATTGTAATTGCATTTTTTAAAATAAATAAAAAAATAGAAATTAACAATAAATTTCTTATTTTTAAAAAATGTGGAATTAGGATAGCATTTAAAAGAATTTCAATATAAGAAACATATTTAATGTGTAATAACATTCTGGTTTGCCATTATGTACATTTATGAGTGAAAAAAAAAAAAAAAACTAATTCAGATTAGGAGCAGGAATCAAATCCCTGCCTAATGTGCTATTATTGTGAAGTGCTACGGTAGATTTTGTCTATTTTTATGTTATTATTTAAATTAGTTGAATTTAAACATTTCATTTATTGTTTAGCATGTACATATATATTAATAAAAGTTTTATATTATCTTAAACATTATTAAATTAACACTATAAAGGGTTAATGAGAAGTCCTTTGTATGAAATTATCTTAAAGATTATTCAAAGAACTTTATTCATTAGAATGAGGTCATCTAAGTAATTATTATTTTAAGTAAATGAATTTAGTTTTAATAAAATTAATGTTATTAACACATTAATATTAGCTATCATTTGATTGGTTTATTTTCTTAAGATTTTATTATTGAAATGTCTAAGTAATTACAGTTATATAGTTTGTTTTTTTTTTAATAAAAATTACATAATGCAATATTATAAGAAAAAAGTAGACAGATTCTTTTCATTTTTTTAATGAGATCGTGATTATTGCAAATGTTATTTAAAAGTCATTGTTTTTACTCTTTCTTTGCTGTTTTTTCATTGATATTTTATGTATATATATATATTTTTTTACAATTTTATTTAATTTATATTTTAGATTAATTTTTGCAAATTATTATTTTTTTTCTTTTTTTAAAAAAAAAACTATCTAATAATAATTATGAAGAATTAAGTTTAATTGTAAAAGCACTAGAAGAATGTGTGTGTGTGGGGGGGGGGGGGGATCTTGAATGTAATTATTATTTAATAAAGTTTTCTTGGGGGGGGGGGGAGAAAAAGTTTTTTTTAATTAATTAGATTATTTTCTTTTTCACTAATAAAATTATAATCACAGCCATTTGTGCCTAACATTATCTGAAGAAGTTTTTTTTTTTCATATGTCATAGCATCGGCCGGGACGCGAACCCACAACCGTCTGCAACCAACTACTTGCTTGCATGGCGGCTGCGATACCTCTCGGCTAACAACGCAAGATTATTCAGCGTACTTTTGCATTAAATGTTTAATCAAAAATCACAATATCCCCCCTTCCCAAATGAGAAATTTATAAATCAAGTATTTAAATTCTTGATAATCTTTATTATAAAAATAAATAAATGATATTTTCAATGAAAAAAAATTGGGTATGGATCCAAGTGTTATGCCAAGATAGGAAAAATAATGATAGGAATAATCAATTTTTATTAAAAAACAAAACATTCTTTTTTAAAAAAGTACATTTTAATCCAGATTGATAAAAAAAAGATGTGTAATATTTTTTCTTCTTTAAAAACTTGATTTTATTACATGAACTATTATAACAAATTATGTGCATACATCAAACATCCAAGCTTCAACTATATCTTACAATCTTTATCAAGGATCAACTAAAGTATATATATATATATAAACATAAAACTATAAATAAAAAATTTTTATGTATACAAATTAAATTAAAAATAAATAATCCTTATATAAACAAAAAGAAAAATGCATATTACATTTACCTTAAAAACTATTCCCTCTGACCACTTACATTTCCTTTATACAAAATCATTTAAAAAACTCTCCAAATCAATTCCCTATAATTATTATTTAATTATCACATTCCACCTTAATTATGTCTATTGAATTTTCATTGGATAATACCGATAACAAAGTGATGAGCAAAATAATAAATAATTGATAACAGTCTTTGCCACTCATGAAAGAATAGAAAATAATTTATTACAATTTTTTTTTATAACAGTATGTAAATTTATTTTAGAGTTCTTCATATGTGTAAAATGAGTTAATCCTGTTATGAGGCAATGGAAAATATTAAAAAATGCAGTATGAGGGGAAATCTGCAATTATTAGTCAGGGAAGAAATATTTAGATGAAGCACACATTCAAATGATTGCAATCTACTGGATCTTACCATGATGTTAAAAAGAAATTTTAATGTATAATCTGTAAAATCTAAATTATTCTTGATTGTTCATCTTCTGAGTTTTTTTTTTTTACTCTGAAGGTGGATCACAATTTGTCAGCCACAAACTTATATACAAAACTATAGCATCAAATGTGTGGAAAGTCTAAGAAAATTTAAAAATAACAATTTGAAGTCAAATGGAATATATGCTACATGTCTTCTTCATATCTATTATATGAGGGGGCATCCAAAAATAACTGGAATCATTCTTTGGTTTGTGCACTTGTTATAGTATATACTTCTGCTGTTACTACTTCTTACAGGAATCTATCTGCATGAATCTTCCAAATGACATCACTGTGTAAAATCGTGATAGCACATAGCACATTTTTTTTGTAAAGTGCATTTCAAGTATTTGGCAGTTTTTATAAGGTCTGAAAAGTTCAAACAATTTTGAAATTCAGTTTTTGTTTACAAAAAAATGGCTGGGAAAACAGCTGTAATGCCTGAAATAGATTACAAACAAGGTTATCTCATAAAAACACAAGATTATGATTGGTTTAATTGAAATGTTAAATTCCTCATATTCCTAAGAATCATGACAAGTGAAGTCCAAAGGCGAAACAATGCTGATTTTTGTTTTGTTGATGCAAACTGCATTTTTCCTCAGATTTAGTTTATAATGATCAGGCATTTTATTTGCAAGTTCTGAAACATTTATGTGATATGGTAAAATATAAACTTTTTGTTTTGTGGCAAAGAGAAGAGTACAAGCTTCACCTCAACAAAGTGTTATCTCTCAAATCCTTGAATGAAACACTTTTTAATTATATTCAGCATGTTCCAGCTTATCTAGCAACCATATTTTTTTGTTTTTTAAATTTTCTCGAATGAAGTGACTCAATTTTTTTTTTTGCAGACATAGAATTATTGGGAAAAACACCACTGCAGATGTTAAAAGGTATCACTTTGCAAGTGTTTCCAGACTACTTTGAAAAATGAAAAACATGTTTAGACCAGTGTATTGCATCAAATGGACAGTAATTTGAAAGTCATTAAATTTATAACACTTAGAAATAAATAAACAATTTTTTATTATAAAATTCTGGTTACTTTTGGGTACCCCCTCATATATAATATATATTATATTCAATGAAGAGTATAAATATAGAGACAAGATGAACTTCTTGGATACAGAAGCATGCAGAAGTTTAAGATGAAGAAACAAGATGTAATGATTACAAATTAAACCTTGTTAAAATGGCTATGGAAAATAGGGTATGATAAGATTCCAAAATATCAGTCATGGAAATAATTTTTTTTTTTTTCAATTAAGCTTCATTAAACCTATGAATATAGGCTGATATAATATAAGAATTTGAGAAGAGGTGGGACAGGATTTTCATAGATACCAGTTCATTGGTGAAAACCATTGTTGATGCTTTCAAGGTTAGATCATGCACTACAAGCGCAAGTAGTATATTCTTTGTATTCTTATTTGATATCTGGTAATAGTAATAAATACGAGATGTGTATATCAAACAAAAAATTTTTTGTTTAAAAAAATAAAAACAATTGTCTTTATATATTCCCAAAATATTAAAAATCTTTACAAATTTATAAAATATTTTTTATTTAATAAAGAAATATCATAATTAGTTTATAAAGCTATTTTAAACTTATATGCAGTACAATATTTTGAAAATTGAATTCTTTTCAATATAAGAACATTTACAATTTTATCAACATTTGCTTAGAATATTACAAATACAAAACATTTCTTTATTTTATAAGAATATATGTAAAATTGTTTTTTGAAAACAACCTATTATATATGTGATTAAAATGACTTCTTAAATAAAGTCAGATGTTTCTGTGCATATAAGCCCAGAAACCAAGTCAAATACTCCCACTTTTTGAAAACATTATGTAGCACAAAAATACATTTCAGTTCTATAGCTAACTTTTTTTTTCTCCTATCTAATTTTAATAAAAACTTTCATTCATTTTTCTATTCCACTTTTATATATTTTATTCTCGTCATCAATATCTAATTAGAAAAAAGTCTCTCTTTTTATTTCCTCTGCCGATATTTTTCTCATCATGCTGCACTTCAAAAATTACATATTTGTTCATAAATCATAATTAAAGTTCAAATTCTTATTCTATTTTTGCTTCTTATCTTTGCACCAAAAACAATATTGTCCCTCTAGTGTTATCGTAAAAAACCATTTCGCAATGCCATCTAAGAACCGAAATGAAAATTTTATACCTTGTGATCTTCATTATAATTTTATATAATTATTTAATTTTACTTAAGCCTTTAAAAAAAAAAATGTTATGAATAAATGATAGATATAGAAAAGTGATTATATAAGAAACTCATTTCACTTTTTTAGATAATATCAATTTAAAAATCTCTAAACTATATTTAGAGTAGAATTCAGATTTTATCATTTAGAGCATTGTATGTATATTGTTTGCAAAATATGTGTAGTAGTCAATTAGTATATCTAAAAATTGATAGATAGAATTGTGCTACTTTTGGATTTTCTTTTATTTTTAAAAACAGAATAAGGTAATTTAATAATTTTTATTAGACATTGATTAGACTAGAAATTACCTATTTCATCATCATCATTATCAACCAATATCAATCCACTGCAGGATGAAAGTCTCTCCAAGTTTAATCCATCTCCGATCTTCAGCTTCTCTTCTCCACATCACCCCTGCACACTTTCTTATTTCATCCATCCATCTCACATGTGGTCTCTTTCTGGGTCTTTTACAATCTCTTGGAATCCAGTTTAAAATTTCAATTGTCCATCTATTATCATCTCTTCTAGCAATATGACCAGCCCAACTCCACTTCAATCTTTTAATTTTTTCAATGAGGTCAGTAACACCTGTTTGTTCTCTTACCCATACATTGTGTTTTCAATCTGTTCTTGTTTCTCCCAACATACATCTCTCCATACTTCTTTGAGTGGTCTGAAGTCTCTGTATTGCTCTTCTATTAAGTGTCCAAGTCTCAGATCCATAAGTAAGAACTGGTAAAACGCATTTGTTAAAAACCTTCCTTTTCAAACACATAGGCATATTTCCTTTTAGTATCAAGTTATTTCTACCAAAAGCACTCCAACCAAGTTTAATTCTATGATTAATTTCTTCCATTATGTTTCCATCTGTATTAATAATCTGACCAAGGTATTTGTAACTGTTAACTTCTTCTAATTCATCATAATCAATCTTTATTTTCATATTTTGAACAAATCGATTAAACATTACTTTAGTCTTTTTAACATTTATCTTTAGTCCTACTTTCCTACTTTCATCTGATAATTCCTGCAACATATGCTGCAGCTCTGAAGCATTATTTGCAAAAACAACTACATCATCTGTGAAATCTAAATGACTTAAATAATCTCCATTTACTTTCACTTCTTTAGTTTCCCATTTTAATCCACAAAATACTTCTTGCAGCACTGCTGTAAAAAGTTTTGGAGATATAGAGTCACCTTGTCTTACACCTTTCTCAATGTTCACATTCCCAATATCATTCTGTAATCTAATTGTTGCTGTTGCATTTTTATAAATATTCTTCAAAATATGACAATATCCTGGATCTATACCTTGATGATCCAATGCTTTAATCACTGAAGAAATGTTTATAAAATCAAATGTCTTTTCATAATCTACAAATCCAAAACATAATGACAACTAATATTCATTTGTTCTTTCTATAACTTCTCTCAACACCTGGATATGATCTACTGAACTAAAACCACTTTTAAATCCAGCTTGTTCTCTTGGTTGGTGGAAATCCAATGTTCTCTGTAGACGAGTTGTAATTATCTTGGTAAAAATTTTATATAAAACTGATAAAAGGCTGATAGGTCTGTAATTTCTAATATCTTCTTTATCGCCTTTTTTAAATATTAATATTATTACTGCATTCTTCCAATCATCCGGTACATCTTTATCATTTAGATTACCTATTTAATGAATAGTATTTCTGGTGTGTTATTTTTAGTACCCCACTCTCATGCAAGGTAGGGACTGTTTTCTATCTGCTTTTAACACCTTGTGAAGGGATGTAGTCCTAAACCTGACCAAAGATGTGGAAATGTTTTATAATTCTCCAAAATGCAGTATTTTTTGGTCTTTATAAATGCTGGTTTAATTCTTTCAGTGTCAACCTTATTCCCAAATTTTGAATAAACTCTAGCCATGAAAATTTTTACTATGATACCATGTTTAATTTTTTTTATGCAATTAAATCTTTTTTACAAATATTAAAAAAATTATTTATAAAATATATATTATAAATATTTAAACCTTTTAATAATTAAAATTCTAAAACATAAAAAATTAATATTTCAAAATCATGAAAATAACTATCTAACTGACAGTCTCACTGATAACAAAGGTAAACATCATTATTGGCTTTACAATATCTATTCAAAAAAGTTAAAAGAATGAAATATTAGATTTTAGAATTTTATGTTATTAAAAAGATATATTTAGAATTAGTTATCATCAAATAAAGAAAAAACAGGTCTAAAAGTTAGTAAATTATTAATTGTTATTTAAATATTTCAGTTTTTACAAAAATGATTTTTTTTAAGCTTCTGATAGCTTTTCTGTGACAATTTCCAGTTTTTATAATGTACTTCATATACTTTCTAAGAGCCATCTTTTTACTGATGTAGTTTTTGGTTTAATAATGTCTTTTACAAAAGTATTGCATCATATGTCATTAACAATTACTGAAAATCTTGTTTTGTGTGACATTTAGCCACTGGGAAGTGAATCTAATGTATCAAACAATCACAAATTCCTACCTTCTTCATAGCATTGTCAGAACAATAGAATGTGCTGTCAATCACAGACAAAGATCTGTAAAGGTTCATATACTTCTGAAATCTCTTGGAATTTTTTTAAAAATTAATACATTAAAAATGGAACCTTTGTAGAAAAAAATTGCTGCAGCCTGTCGCATGCTGTAATTTAGAATTTACAACACTTTAAATATAGAAAAGTAACCATTGCAGTGCCATCATGCCGCCTAAAATGTCAAATATTATAGCTCTATCACAGCTTACTTTTGTGAAACAGTTAAAAAAAAAGAGATGGAAGTACATAAATAAGCAATTTACACATTCTTATATGGTAGTAAAAGGGCTGAGGAATACAATTATTTCAATAACAAATATAAAGGAACAAAAATAAACAAAATCTAGATCAATTTGCAAATGTCTATATTTTTTTTTTTTTGATCAATGAAAAATTGAAAAAAAAAAAAGTAATTAAAAATTCTGTACAAATAATGATAATCATAATATTTGCTGATGGTTCAAGTTTGAAACATACCTTGAAGTAAATTATTTGAAACATCCAAATTGAATTAATTAAAAACAAATGAAATATATGTCTTTTGATTTGCTGAATTGAAATATTTAATTTACGCAGTCACCGAACAACCACATGAATTAAGACTCAGGAATGATGGAATTGGATGTCCTTATTAGATGACATGATATAAATAAGAGAAGGAAAAGAGAGGAAGGAGACCAATTTTGAGAAGCCGGAGAGCAGGATCCATGTCAGGAATAATTAATTCACAGCAAAATTTAGATGTAGCTACTGTCTTTCTCAATTACAGATTATCTTCACCGATATTTATATCAAAACTAGGGAAGCACAAAAGTATTTTTCAGTGCTAGTGAATATATTGTGATTTTACAAAGCATTTCTTAATATGAAATAAACATGATGAAGTTTTATATAACAGAAGCTCTTAATATGATGGGTTAGAATCCATCTAAGTTCACTAGTGAGAAACCTGAACTGTAACTCCGCATCTTGTCAGACAAAAAAAATAGTGCCATAAGATCATCTGTCTGCTCATAAAAGACATGTGCTCATCACGTTCTATTTTAATCATATATGGAGAAAAGTGACCTAAACAAAATGAAATGATATATGAAAAGAACTAAATTTATATTTAGTTATAGACCTTTAATAGTAGGCTTAATATATTACCATAATATGAACAATACTGCATTAAGGTTCTATTTAATCTGAAAACATAAGGCTTAATTATTATTTTATTTTATTATTATTTTATGTGTTGGTTTGTATATTTAGCAAGTTATTGGTATCATAATGATAGTGGCAGTATAATTGTTAGTTTATAATTTCATTAACAATTTTATTTTGAAGGTATTTTATGTGTATATTGATTTTACTTATTTATGTGCTTTGGAAATAAGTGAATGAAATGAGAAAAATAATTAGGAAATCAAACCTTCTCTTTCTTTGGTTTTCAAAATTAAAAAAAAAAAAGGATATGGCTTTATTGCTTGGGTGTCCATAAGAAATTCGAGTGCCAGAATCGATCCTGAGACTTCTCTAACCCAAGTCAGACACACTACCAACTGTGCCAAATAGTGCAGGATGTTTCCAAAGTAGATACATTGGAATCATGTATAGTATATATAAGCACTTTAACACACTGAAGAAGAAGCTGTCAGTAGTAACAAAAACAATTAAATTAAATTAATCTAGGCCTAATACTTTTGAGGTTTTCCCTCATATTCATGGCCAAAAGGGTTATAAACTATTGCTGTAATATTTATAATAAAATGTATAGCTTGTAAATTATCTTAGTGCATTCAATATAGATAAATTATTATTTTTTGCTATAAATATAATTTGTCAATGCTGTTTTGTCTTTCATGTCTAAACATTCTTTTATTATATGAAACTATCTTAGATTCAGTCATTGTTTATCAATTATACATTGTACTTATTCACACTTAAATGTATTAAAAATTTTATGTCTACTAGAATTCTGGCTATGATTTTTATCATGCGTTGATTATCAGTAATTTTACACTATTTCATAATTGTGTGCATAATTTATATATATTAAAACCTAAAGCCATACTGACTAGGACCTTAATATATTCAGTGCCAACCAGTCAACTGGCAGCTGAATAATTTTAATTGTTAATTAAGGAAACACAAACATTGTTTGATAAGAAATTTATAATTTGTTTTACTCTGAATAATGATAATACTGTTATTAAAAGATTAATAATTCAACTTATTATATTGCTAATTGAGAAGAGGATGTCTTTGATCACTTAGCAATTCTTACCTTTGTAGAAGTTTAATATATACAAATGTGTCTAACTCTGCAACTTTGTGAGCTCATTATTGCTTACAGACATTATTCTGAGATACTCATATTAGATTCTTGATTAGAGCTCTTTTTTTACTAATTTTCCGAATACCAGAACTGTCCTCACAACAAAACTTAAAACTCAGCAGTCAGTGCACCATTTTTGAACCCCCCCCCCTTTTTTTTTTTTTTACTTTTTCTGCAGACTTTTTAATCGGCTTCGCCAATACTTGTATAAACTGAGACTTTTATTAATATG
The DNA here is from genome assembly GCA_028023455.1 of Epiperipatus broadwayi. Lineage (NCBI taxonomy): Eukaryota > Metazoa > Onychophora > Udeonychophora > Euonychophora > Peripatidae > Epiperipatus > Epiperipatus broadwayi. The sequence continues at coordinate 303,217 of JAQFVV010013017.1, read as the reverse complement.
CAAATTTATTAGTTCCTTCTTGTAGTTACTGATTTCTTCTTTCCTGCGTATCATTTATTTATTTCAGGAGTATTCTAGCAATATTAGTATTTTTAACTTTGTACATATTTGTTTATTTTTTAATGAAATATATGTGCAGATATAGCAGATTTTAAAAACTTAATTGAAAACCCCCTTGATTAGTTATTAGAAACCTTGTAATAGGGATCATAAGAATTGCCACAAGTATATTAAAGAGATTTTTTTTGCTCACTTTGGTGAAAACTCTTAGCTTTGCCATAATTTTCTGTATCAAAGTTGCCAAGATTATTTGCGGGTACTAAAAGTTTATACATTTGTTTTTACCAATATTAACAAATTAAATTTAGTGTAATTATCATGAAAATTTACTTTGCGAAATAATAATAATAACCATCATCATTTAATGTCCAAACACATAAGTAGTAGATTAAGCTTACATCTAGGAATCTTAATCTCCCCAGTCTATCACTTTAGATTGCACTGACAACACAAAGAAAGAAAGAAAAGAATGATAAATTACTCAGGTGCTCAAGTGGCTATTTGATCATCGGAAATGGTAGATTTAGCTTCAGTTCGTGAACTTTTAGCTCTGTGATCGACCACTTTATCACAGTTCTAAAACACGTAACCTTACTTTATTTATTCTAACAGTTGTCACATGTGTTGATGGAAGATCGTTAAATTATTTTGCTTAATTATCTTTTATTTATAAAATGCGCTATTTAAAAGAAAACCTATTTACTTTTTAATATAATATTAAAGAATTCTCAGTTATTGATTATTTGATTCTTCTAAGAGATTTTTTTTTTTTTAATTTTCGTATTAAAGTGAAAAAATCAGAACGTGAAACTTCTTTCAATTATATGAGCAATTTCATTTTACCTTTTTTTAAAAAAAAATATGGGAAATCTCTCAAATCTTTCATACTTTTAATGAGTTGTCCTACTGAATAATAATGTTATCATTTCTTCTAATCAACTGCTTGACTGCCTCTTTATTGAGGAAAAAGAAATGAGTCGGCCAGACGGTAATTTTTAGAAGATGGTTGGGAAGTGATATTTTATCTTTTTGATTTCATTATAGTTTTTTCAATAGTAGAGAGGGGAATGGAAATGATGGGTATTGATCTTCAATCATTAAGACAATTAATTTTTAGTTGATTTTTGAAAATGTGACTTTAAAAACAATTTTTTTGGAACGTTCTCTTCAAACTGTACTTACACTTTAATAGGTTAAAATAAGATATTATCTATGGTTTCCATTATCCTAACATATTTCATTTCTGTGTTAACATTTTTACCTTAGTGATTTAGGAAATACATATATATCAGACGAAAAGATTACAAGAAAAAAAAATACATATTAGGAATTTTTAACATGTTTGTACTAAAATCCTATATAAATTGGATAATTTGCTGGAAAGTGGAATTTTTTTGTTTAATTTTGTTATTAATTCTAAGTGGAAAATCTTTTCTTAATTATATTGATATAGCAGTAGCAACTTTTATTGACGATTTTAATAAACAATATGGATACATATATGAGGTACTTGTGAGTTTTCCAATGAACCTAAAAAGGTAGCACTTATCTTTAATAAATTTATAGTTTCGGGGGCGGGGACAAAAATGTTTACAAAGGGGGGGGGGCAGCTAGGAATCGTATTTAATATTTACATTTTATTTTTTATTACTGTTAATTTTTTTAAAAAAATCATTGTGCAAAAATTAATAATATTTAAAGTTTATGTTTTTGAATTAACTTATTAACAGAAAAAAAAAATGATTACAATATTTACACTACAACAGTGCAATCATATTATAACCATTAGCAGATACTTTTTGGAGGGCAGGATCCCATGCGTTTGGAAATAGTCCACTGCATCACATTCTGTGACAGAAAGGTACCAAATTTTTATCATTATGACAGTTTATCAAGAAAACTGTTGACAAAAAGAAACATGCTGAATTGAATCAAAGTATGACAATGTTCAGAGCTCGTTGCTTCTTATATTATAAGTACAAAATGGTACTTTAATAGTATAGCTGCCGTGGCCTTTTCACTTCCGCAATAAATGTGTTATTTTCAAATTAAATAAACTAGATGTCGAAATTTGCTTTTTACTAATTTTTTTTTTAATCTAAACATCTTTTATTTATATTCATAATATTTTTTTAAAATTAACTCGAATTCAAAAACTCATTTTTTAAATATAAAGTGTTATTTTCAATATTAAAAAAGCATTTGTAAGCTAATATTAATATTCTAACTCCAAAAAAAAAAGTTAGACAAAAATAAAGTTGAAGGGGAAAAAAAGATTGTAGTTAGAATTGCTATGTATATAATTAAAAAATAAAAATGTGATTGTATACAATTTCATTAATGCAAATGCAGAGATACATCTACCAGCATGAACAACTCATTATGACTGAAGTCCGTACTAAGTAAAATAATAAAAAGTAATAAATAGCACACAGGTAGAGTATCAATGAAAAGACGCAATGGAAAAAAAGCTGTTGCCAGAAAGAAAACTAGACAATAACTGAAAATGTCAAATGATTGTAAAATTAGATAATACACACACTGATAAGGGCGCTGATAAGGATCGCAGGGATTATTTTGTGAAAATAACACATTTATTGTGGAAGTGAAAAAGCCACTGCAGCTATACTAATAAAGTACCTAATAAATAAATAAATAAAACTTCTTAATTACATTTTTTGGAATTTTTTTTAATTTAACAATCAATTTATTAATTTTGTTTTAATTTAATAACTAACATATCTTCAGTAGATTATGGCCTTCAAAACTGTACATTTATCAAAAATATGGCTTCCATCTTGGTTTACAGGAAAATTCACAAGTATCATATATACTGGTATTTAGATCTAGTAGAATGATAGCTATCATTAATTGTATAAAAAACAGAATCTATTATTTTATTAATTATGAAAATTATTTAGTTGCAAGAAAAACGTGTCCAAAATATATATATTTATGTTATTTAGAGAAATGTTACCTATGGTTTAACACCGTTTTTCATCCTATGATAAGAGATTTAAGAGTATCAATTTTAATTAGCACAATGAATAATGTTTCAAATTTATTAAATATCAAAAAGGTTTTTTTTAGAAACAACAAACTTTTTTTTATATATTTAAACTGATAATTTTATGATTTGTTTTGTGTGGCTTGGTAAAGTGCTAAAATTGCAGAATCTAGGGACTTTAAGATTCATGAGTTATAGCTCAGATATGTCATTTTCCATATTAAAACTCCAGGTCAATTGGGTTTTTAAAATTATATATTATATTTTTATAAATAGTATTGAAACATGAAAAGATAAGATAGTTAGTACTATGAAAGATATAAAAAGTCAGTAACTTATTATGATAGACCTATTTCATTCTTAAATAATGTTTCTATGTTAAGTTATATATTGTTTTTAGTTATAGAGGATTGAACACAGACATTTAAACTCCCTTCAATGGAATGGATAGCTGAAAGGCAGTTTGAAAATCTGTATTCAAATCTCCACTAATTACATCTAAAGTTCAATATATACATTATACTTGTATTCAATATTATTTTGTTTTTGCAAACATCTATTTTTCTAGAAATGTATAAAATATCTAAAGTGTTTCAATTTGGAAGATTTTCTAAAATGATTAAAAAATATGTAGATTGATATTGATATAATTGTTAGGAAAGAAATTCAACTTTTTAATGTATATTTCCAATTAGAGTTTTTTATCATAATTTTTAACAGAATTTTTGTTTAAAAAATGATTAGTGACAAATCTTAAAATTTATGTTTATATTGTAATTTCTTTTGTTGATGGGAATTTTTAAATTATTTTGCTTGAAATTATTTTATAAATAAAAAGAATTAATGTAAGTCAAACTAATTTAATAATTCATTATTAACAAATGAAGGGACAAAATGATCATACATTATATTAATATTTGTTTCTATTAATCTTAGAGAAAGTCCATGCTAAAAATTGAGTAGAGAGCTCATGCTCTGAAATAATAGTGAATTGCATATACGTCTTTTAAAAATTTTTGATATACATTACCTAGAAACAATTTAGTAGTCTATAAATTTTATTGATAATTTTTGAAAACCTTCCTACAAATTACAGTCACTGCAGACATTTTATATATTTTTGGAAAACTAAATATTTGCAATGGCTAGTATACATATATTTAATAAAAATTAGGATATCATAGTAAAAGTAACTTTTTATTTTTTATATCTTACATTATAATTATCTATTTTATTCTTTGGTATTTAACCTCAATATGGCTTTTGACAAAAAGAATCACAACATTTTATTATTTAAATTAGATTTTTGTTTCTTTTCCTCTCTTTTACAAATGTTTATATCTTATTTAAGTCAATACCCAAATTACTTTTTTTAAAACATCAAAGAATCTGAGCTAAGATCCCTCCAAAAAGCATTTTGAATCTTTGTGTGTGTGTGTGTGTGATATAAGTCATACTGTTAATGATTGTAAAATTATCCATCTTAAGGTTTGTAATGATGGTATATTATAAGATGTGATATGTTGGACTATTTTTATCATTTATAAGTGAATGAATGTATAGAAAATTTTAAACTTTATTTAAACTTTCCAAATACAAACTACTTATTAGTAATAACACATAAATAGACAATACAGGTTAGTAATTACACAACATTTTGAATAATATTATTCTCCACTCTTTAGGTGTTGCTGGCCTATATGCACAGTGACAATATAAGTGAATATTGTCATTGTGCATATAGGCTAGCAACACCTGAAGAGTGGAGAATAATACTACCCTGAAGAAGATTGGAGAATAATACTACTTGAAACGTTATGTAATTACTAACCTGTATTGTCTATTTGGGTGTTATTACTAAAAAGTTGTTTGTATTTGGAAAGTTTAAATAAAGTTTAAAATTTTCTATACATTCAACATTCACTCATAAATGATGGAAATAGTCCACATATCACATCTTAAAATTATCTATGTTTGTTAACAATTATATTATTATCCAAAATATTATATTAATCTGCTGATAATATAAAATTATTTTGTACCATTAATAATTCATATGATCACTGAAAACTACAAGAATTAATAAATTTGTGATTTGATATGACACAAATCAAATAATTGTTAATATTGAAAAAATATTTACTGCTTCATAAAGTAACCAAACTTTAATTAATTTATTAATGATTTATTTGTAAAATTCAAGATAAATAAAATAAAAGTGATTTCTAAATGCAATAAGATTATTGAGACTGTTATTACATCAAAAAAGTTTCTCAGAAGCAATGTTGCATTTATTTGTTGTATATATCATTTCTTCTAACAATTATTTATTGTTCTGTTGTTTGGAATTCAGTTGTAAAATATTATGAGGAAAGCCTCCAAAACATAGTGAAATGATTTCTTTTAGATACATATATAGTTATATGATGAAAAGAAATATGTTGAATGAATATCATTTTCTTAAACAAAAGTGTTTTAAGCAAAATAGATGTTCCAAAGCTTGCAAGAAATAATTATTATAATCATCAAAAGGTTTGTTTTTAAAGAATTCACAGAAAGATTCACAGGAAGTTCATGCATGAAATTGATAGATATAAGCTACATGGTTCTTGAGATCTACAGTCTCTATTCTATCACTGCTCTAAATCATACAGTCATGAAATAATTATATTAAAAAATGTGTTATAAAAATATAACCACAGTTACACTACCTATATTAAACAATAATTTATTTTCAAATGTTAATATATTCAATTTGAAACTATATTTTTTTGTGTAAATTTTACCTAATATGCATGGCTAAATTAAACACTGTCTTATAATTGGCTTGATACTAATATGTTGTTACATGCATAATAAAATTCAATTGAAAATTATTATTGTTGATGAACCGGTTACAGGAAATTCTAGTCAAATTTGACTGTTATAATACATACATATATATATATATATATATATATATATATATATATATATATATTGTAACCATCTCTACATGAGCAATAAGAATATATGCATAAAAAGAAATGTTAAAATGTAGATATTATTTTTTTAAAAACAATTAGGCTAGCATAAACCAATAAATCTAAGGAAGGTCATACAGTGTCCATGAAGATAATAACTTTGAGTATCGACATCAATTAAACTAGCTTTATATTCCATTAATAAAATATGAGATAAATTTAATATTTACAAAACCAATAAATAATTAATAATCAGGTTTATGAAATGAATATGAAATTAGAATTATGAATTAGATGATAATTAGATGGTGAAAACAAATAATAATTAAATAATGGAAATGAACAAAGTTAAGATTGAGGAGAAGAGAGAGAAAATGTGTTAGGGTAATGAATGATGATGGTAGAATAGGAGCCAGTGAAGAATGAATTAATTACGATAATGAATTAAGATAAAGTGAGGATGAAGAAATAAAAGAAAGATCAAAATGAAATATGAGGACAATGTTGAAGATGAGAATGAGATCCTGGACTATAAATTAATATTGTGTTAAATGGCAGTAAGATAAAATAAAACAAAATATGGATTTTAAGGTTGATGAAACCAGAATATTTACCATGAAGTTAAAATAAACTATAAGTTTTAAAAATTAGATAAGAAATGTACATCTTAAAAATTATACAAAACTCAATTAAACTGTGAAGATAAATATAACTCAAACCAAAGCACAATAAATAACTTCAGACATAAAAATTACCATAAATTCAAGTAATTTAGTTTTCTCAGGGTTCAAATAGCTTAAATATTATCATTCTACAAGATATACTTTGATCAGTGAGAGTGATCCAAATATAACAAACAAAGATAGCTGATAAAAGAAATAGAATGAATAAAGAATATTTAGCAATCCCAATACCAATGGTAATATGAACTTTACGCTTTATGAAGTAAAAATAAATTTGTAATAAAGAAAGCACAATAATTTGCAAACTTTCTTTTATTAAATAACTATGGGCAATATGATCAAGATCAGTGAATGATGCATCTTATGGTTCAAATAAACAGGTTATTCCAAAACCAATAGGTCATTAAAATATTATTTAAAATAAGACATGGGCTCAAGATCAACAATGTTCTGATCAATAAGCCACAAAATCTACATGTACTTTAAATGTAAAAGTTTACCAAAATCATTGTGATATAGTAATGTGTACTAATTGATGATGACTTTAAGACAATAAGATGTGTTGATAGCAATAATAATAAGGATGATGGTTAGCAGTAAGACCACAGACAACTAAATATATTTTCAAAACAACAAGATTTATTTACAACTTTTAAAATAATAAATAATTTAAAACATACATCTTCTAGAAACAATACATAAAACAAGATATATATCACTTGGTTACAGATATATTCCTTTTAAATTTATTAACGGTTTTAATGCACTGGTTTAATGCAAACTTTCTTTTATTAAATAACTATGGGCAATATGATCAAGATCAGTGAATGATGTATCTTATGGTTCAAATAAACAGGTTATTCCAAAACCAATAGGTCATTAAAATATTATTTAAAATAAGACATGGGCTCAAGATCAACAATGTTCTGATCAATAAGCCACAAATTCTACATGTACTTTAAATGTAAAAGTTTACCAAAATCATTGTGATATAGTAATGTGTACTAATTGATGATGACTTTAAGACAATAAGATGTGTTGATAGCAATAATAATAAGGATGATGGTTAGCAGTAAGACCACAGACAACTAAATATATTTTCAAAACAGCAAGATTTATTTACAACTTTTAAAATAATAAATAATTTAAAACATACATCTTCTAGAAACAATACATAAAACAAGGTATATATCACTTGGTTACAGATATATTCCTTTTAAATTTATTAACGGTTTTAATGCACTGGTTTAATGCAAACTTTCTTTTATTAAATAACTATGGGCAATATGATCAAGATCAGTGAATGATGTATCTTATGGTTCAAATAAACAGGTTATTCCAAAACCAATAGGTCATTAAAATATTATTTAAAATAAGACATGGGCTCAAGATCAACAATGTTCTGATCAATAAGCCACAAATTCTACATGTACTTTAATTGTAAAAGTTTACCAAAATCATTGTGATATAGTAAGGTGTACTAATTGATGATGACTTTAAGACAATAAGATGTGTTGATAGCAATAATAATAAGGATGATGGTTAGCAATAAGACCACAGACAACTAAATATATTTTCAAAACAACAAGATTTATTTACAACTTTTAAAATAATAAATAATTTAAAACATACATTTTCTAGAAACAATACATAAAACAAGGTATATATCACTTGGTTACAGGTATATCCCTTTTAAATTTATTAACGGTTTTAATGCACTGATAAGTCTAGTACCATAACATCTATTTATAGTATGCTATTGAGAGCATTAAAAAATGACAACTTATTAATCAGTAATATGATAATGGCAATTATCATATGAATCATAAATAACAATTATTACTGTTTAACATGAAAAAAAATATTACATAAATATGGAAACAGACACCAGAAGTCAAATGTATACAGGATATTAAACATTGTCTATGTCCATAAAGCAATAATTCTAACTATTGAAATGTCTTACCAATCCATCGGCAAAATACTGCTTGATGGCAATAAAATAACATTCCATATGTGTATCTCGTATTATGCCCTATGCAAAATAAGTTTAAAATTACTAATAAAATTTTGTTGGTTTGCTTGTAAACTGTTGACAAGGTACCACAGCACAATACATACACTATTTTTATTTAGCCAAACACTATAGATAAACAAGTGTCCCTGAAGCTAACTTTAGCTTATCATTGCCATGTAATTTTAGACATCAAAAACTTCACCATACATGATGGAAAATAACTAGATATCATCATGAGGGATCAAACAATAAAGAAAGGTTCTTCAAAACAACATTATATAGTTGTATAATAATAGGGCAGATTCCAATACTTTTTTCCTAGGTACAAAATGTGTGGACATTGTCTTGACACAGTGCAACAATGCATGCCAAGAAAATAATCCTCTCTAGGGATTAAACTGTGTTAGTTAAGCATTAACTAAGTATCAGCCTCTGCAATATAATCCTCTCATAGAATAAGCAATGGGAGAGTATACTCCATCTACCCATGCACAATATCAATGATACAATATTTGATGAAATTATGTTTCTCACATGTATAAAATGGAAACTAACACAAATCCTCATCAAAACAATGGCAAGATAAAATAATTCTCACAGTAAAAGCTAAAAGATAAATATCCTATTTCACAATATATATACTAAATAGTGTATGAAACCAACAAAGATATTGTAAGTCAAATGACTATAAAACATTTTAAAAAGCATAATGAAATTTGCAATAATGAGAAACATACAGTCATTGAAAAATAGCATAAATTTTATAAACTAAAGTGGACATATTAAATTATAGGCAAAATATAATAAAGATATAATAAGAATGTATATCTGCTTGTATGGAAAACTCCATATAATAAAATAATTGTCATCATAAGCAAATACTATTATGTCTGTTTATCCATAAATAGAATGCCAATAAACTATTTTCATAAATGTAAGAGATGAATATCTCTCTATCTACAAACTGAATGTATTATTAAATTTTAAACCAACCAGTAAAAATAAATGTATAGAATTTTACCTTAATCTGTTTTCAAAATAATTGCATATTCACACCACAAATAAAAGAATATACCTTAATAACAAATCAAAAACCAATGTATTATAATAATAAACATGGATAAAAAAAATTATATTTTACTTTATTTCCATAGTTCATAATCTAAGTTCCTTTACGTAAGCTGACTGACATGGAGAAATGATGTCATTATTGGCCAGTACAATATTTTATAAAGCGATGCATCCATATTTTTTTAATTTTATTCTCGTAAACAAAACAAAATACTTGAAACTTTATGGCAACAAAAATAACAATATATAAGCACTCATAAATATTTTCTGCAGAATTTTGGATCCATTTTATTTAACTAAATTGTAGCTTCAATAATATCTTCAAGTTTGATAATAAAGGAAAACTTTCCTAAAAGCATTTTTTTAATATTATCTGTGGTAATATATTTAAAATAATTAACAACTTCGACATTTCAAAACATTTTAAGATCTTTTTATTAATACTTAAAACTAGTGCTAACTCTAGCATTCTACAATCGTTATTAAGAAGTAGTTAATTATTACTTTTATAAAAATTTTCTTTCATAATACCATGATGAATGGCTATTGTTTTCTTTTATCAAGGTTTACATTAAGTATATTTAAACTATAAGTTAAATAACCTTGGCATCTAGTAATATGGTAAACATATTCTAATATTCATTTTCAATAAAGAAGCAAACCAGTGTTCCAAAGATTTATCAGAATTTTTTTTTCTTTTTTTTTAAAAAAAAAAATAAAAATATAAACTAAATTCACACATTTTGTAAAATCATTAAATTTTATTATCCATTTGGAATAAATTTCAATTTATTTAATTTGAATTTTAAAATTTTTCTTCTAATTAGTTTTTTAATCTGATTTTTATTACTACTTTGATATAAAAGCAAAACGTGTTTTATCTTTACTCTATAAATGAATGCACAGAATATTTTTTTTCTTTTTTGCCATTCTAAACAACTGACATGATTTTTAAATTTACATAATGATAATTATGATTAAAATTGTAATAATGTGTAGAATAAAATTTCATGCTTACAATTTCTTGTCCGGTTTCAAATTCAAAGTCCCTTTTGGTAAAATACTTGTTTTCCAAAATGATTTCCATTTTTTCCCTAGTATGACATCTTTGTGATTGTCAATCGATAAATAAGTAGGTCATAATGCATACAAGGAGGTAAGATTCTCTACTCCATAATCTAAGAGCCACATTTTATCTTAATTTAGGTCAATTCAAATTCAGTGTTATTATTTTTTTCCAGTTCCTTTTTGGTTTCTTTAATTTGGTTATAGTTCAGATATTATCTTTCCTCTTGTTCTTTTTATTAATAGCCCTCCCTCCCTCTACTACTTATGTTAAGCTATTTATACCTTTTATTAAATTGAATTGTGGTACAAAAAAATAGAACAATGACAATGTGGTATGTGCATATAATTAATACTCTCTCCCCCTATATTCGTTAGTGATAATTAATCAGGCTCTTCAATACTATTTTAGATCACAATAAAAATATGCTTAAGGATTGATTACAAATATAAATTTAGAAGAGTTATAAATTTAAATCTTTCTAATTATTATTTAATAATAATAAAGTATCAAAACATATGTATACTTTCATATTAATAATAAGAACAATAACAACAACTTAGATCATAATAGACTCATTTATTTATAAAGCACTAATGAGCCCCAATACACTGATGATTATTTTATTTGATACATAGATAATTCAATAAATAAATAATAGATTATCTGATGAACAGATAGTTTGGAATATGTGAATCAATACTCATAAATAATGTAATTTATAGAATAGGTAAATCAAATTATAAATTTAAAATAGACCATTATATTCTACTCTGGATATATTGCATTAAGTTGTGATCTACACTTCAAATACTATTTAAACATATACATTTCACAATTAAAACAAAGGGCTAGTACATACAATCTTTCAGGCAATAAAAAAATTCCTTTTTTTTTTTGTTATATAAAAATTTAAGGTGTTAAAATTATGCTTTTGATTTTAAATTATTTTATTAAAGGTATTAATGCTGATTAATTCAAATCTTACTTAATATATTTAATAAGAATTTTTAAAAAAGAATTTTGAATATATATATATATTGAAAATAGAGTAAAAGTTAATTTAATGATGATTATCAGAAATCATTTATTTATGTTAGCATTTCTTAACACTCTAATTCCATTCCATAACATTTAGAAAGATGATTTAATATTTTCTATTTAATTTTCAGCTAGCAATATGCACAGGAATGTTTTTTTTATTTATATTGGGAGATAGCAAATAGTTTAAAATGACTAATGTTGTAGTTTTTCTTTCTGTATATATATATATATTATATATATATATATATATATATATATATATATATATATATTTTTTTTTTTTTTATAAGTTAAACATATTTGTTAACTAGAAACTTAAGACCATTGCTATAATTTAATTTTCAATCACTTTCTTTGTTTGTCGAAGTCCGAATTTTAATATATAACATCATTTAACATACAATTCAAGAGTTTATCCCTTTGAGTCAGCTGTTTGCAGTTCAGACTTTATATTATTAACAGAGGGCATTGCTAAAATATAAAATTTGGGAGAGTGGTTTGAATATATATCAAAAATATAGGATAACATGTTTTCTGGTTCATATTTTATCAACTTCAGTTGTCTCTTCTTACTTCTTTGCTAACTCTAAAAACCTAAGGAAATATATAGATTTTATGAGATTTTAATGGAATGTAGTGCAATTACAATCTTTCTTTCAGAAGAAGCCCCATAAGCTCTAAAGAGTTTATTAATTCCATTGTAAAATATTAACTTTGCAAATTTTTGAAAAGTCTTTCCTCAATCATTTCTTTTATCCTTTTTATATTTTAAATTGATTTATTTTAAGAATTTTTATTTTTGTTTAAATCAGTTTGTCTATGTGCAGAGTTATAATTCTTAAATTATATGCATTGTATATAAAAATTTTGTCTCTACTTAGCTTTAATACATAAAATAATATAGATTCCAAATATTTTTTGTAATAAATTGTGTACATGGGATAAACCATTTTTTGTGTTATTATTACAACTTATGTTCTAATATGCTTGTTCATTTATTTATTTATTTTTTGGTATTTTTTTATTTTTTTTTTTGATTAAAACATCTCATCTCATTCATCGGGTTTTTTTTTTTTTTTTCAATTTCTTTTGTAACAATATTTTTTTTTACTTTTTTCTCTGCCATTTTTTTTCATTTTGTTCATTCTTACTCTATCCTCTATTGTAATTCAGTCCATTCTCTAATTTCTATATATCTGTGTGCTATCTATGATAATTATTTTTCTATTTTTTAAAAAACTTGAATGTTAAAAATAATTCAATTTGAAGGTTATTCCTTTATGTTAAAAAACAACAACTGCCTACTGTCTGTGTTAATGATATGAGAATGTTACTAAATGTAATATTAAAAAAAAAAATTGCTTTTGGATATAAGTAAAAATCTTTTTCAATTTTCTTTGAATGATTTTAAATAACAACAGCAGAAATTATCTAGCATTTAATCACGGTGTAAAAAATAATAATCAGCTGAGAAAATAGCCATCAGTTATATAACACAAAGAACATTAATTTTTACAGATATAACAAATGCAATCCTAAGTAGACAATAAAAAGAGTTTTCCAGTGTGAATGCAACTGTTCAAAGAATAAATCAATTTATCATGAAGTGTATTAATTTAAAAGATAATTTAATATCACCTTAATGTTACTAAATAAATTGTAGATTTTATAAAAACAAAACTAAAAAAGCAGAGCTTCTGCAAAAAAAAAAGACTAAATTTCTGTAAATGAATATCCATCATATATGTATGCATTATTGTCATAATATACAGTAATAAGTATACTTATAATTAGTTCTCTTTCAAAATGTATGCCTCATTTTCTAGACCAGATCACTGTTTTTTTTTTTATTATTATTTCTTGATGAGATACTTGGGTTGGTTGCTTTTTTGTTATTGACGGAGCTAAATTGAAATATTTTTTTTTTCATAGATTGAATAATTTTGATTCAAATATTATATAGTGGAGCCGCGAACCACCTATATTTTATTCCCAGTCTGTTCAGAGTTTTCTCGCGTTCAAATGATAGCATATAATCGCTCACCTTTTGTTGATAAACATCAATTAGAATAGAATACATATTGTTTATTAAACTGTAGTGTCTAGTACTTTTCAAAACACACACACATATCTAATTAATATATATAGGGTTAGACTTTAAGCAACAATACACATTATTTTGAGAAATAACAAAAAGATTTTCTAAGAACTTAACGAGGTTATTACTTCGACTATATATATATATAAATTACTCATAGGTTAGAATTTTTAACTAGTGACTTGCTGGTTGAAGTCCATATATTTAATGTCTTAATTTCACACGATCTTTATAGAGATTGACTCTCAACCTCTATAAAAGTCATTCATTTCACTCTATTAAATTTCTGTTAGTTTTTCATTAGCGTTCTCATCAGTATTTACTATTGACCAATATCAAGTCTTTGCTCACTCACTATTTCTGACTCAGTCTAACTGGTTTTGACTGCACATTTTTCTCTTTTCTTTTTCTCTCCATTAAAATTCTGAAGACATTTTTTAAACTCTGCTAATTTGCATAAATATTTCATTATTGTCCTTATGTAATTGGAATATCCAGATTCTTGCACTTTACATGATTTACTTATTCTGCATTTCATTATTCTAGAGTGACTACATTATTTTTTGTATTTACCAGTTATGAACATACATATAGGCAAGTTTAATTGTTTCACAAACAAGTCAATCCTCTCTTTCACTCTAGAAATGTCTTTTCACAAGAAATAATCTTGTAATCTCTTTGGCAGGGATATCCTTTTTAGCATTAGTATTATTTGTTAAAGAATCTTTATTGTAAGTAATAACCGACATTTTCATTTACAACTTCTATCGGCCCAATTAAATGTTGCTTTCTATGATTAACATTACACTATTATTCCCAGTTTAATATCATGTATTTGGATGGATAATATTCCAATTGTTTCCCCAGATATTCATTTTTTTTCTTAAGGTATTTCTAATCCTGATAGTCTCATTAAACATGACTTTTTCACTTTTTACATCCTTTATTTTCATCATATCTGGAATTAATACAGACGCATGTGTCCTTACTTAGCATTCAATAAATAGTTCTGCCCAAGTTTTTTTATGTACCTGAACTTGGCATGAAATGTTGGCAAAACATCACTGTTGTTAATGCTTCATGTATATCAGTATACTCCATCCTAATCAACATTTGTTTAAGATGTTGTACTGCATTTTCTGCTACTCTGTTTGGTTTGGGGTGGTATGGAGATGTTGCTCTATTCTCTTTGGAGGAAGAAAGTTTTTTAGTTGCAATGAACTGAATCCTGTCTGGTTCTCAGTTATTATAGTTTCAGGGTATCCATGTATAGCAAAAAGTTTATTTAAAACTCGTCACATTTTCTGTGTTTGTGTTTTTACTATTTAATATTCTGCCCATTTAAAACATGAATCAATAGCTATTAGAAATAGATGTTTATGGAAAGACCGGAATAATCTAAACAGATCCTTTTCCATGCTTATATGGCATCTGACCAAAACTTGAAATATTTAGCTAGTATCCTCACTGTTTATTAACAGTCCTATATTTTCTTACAATCTCTTCTATATCATATCTGTCCATCAAGCATATGAAAGATCTAGTTTTTTTATAGGATATAACAGATGTAATAGACATTTCCCCATTCATTTGAAATCAATACACAGTCTGTCATCAAAATACACCTGTGATACATGGACAAACTTTCTCAAGCATTTCAAATTTAAATCACTACATAGTTTGGTCATTTCTTGGGTGATCCATGTTTAATCTTGTTTCTTTTTTACAAGTTGATAACCTTCCTCATTTCTTGTTCAATAAACTACAACTAGGTATTTGTAATGTTCTTGTAGATAATATCAGTAATACATGACTTGTGGATTCTTGTAGATAATATCAGTAATACATGACTTGTGTGTGCATCCACATGCTTTGTCTGCTTTCCCAGCTTATATAATAATCATATAAAATCAAAATATTTATCCATCTCAGTGACTAACATGATCTGGAGTCTTTTTATTTTTTCCAAATATCCTCACTAATAATCTACAGTCTGTGTAAATTTTGAATGATCACCATAAACATATTGGTGGAATTTCTTGGAAAGTGTTCTGGAAGCATATGTATTGGACGTTCACCTTCATTTATATTATGTAAAATCATGGCACCAGTACTGAAGTCTGAAGTACTTCTTCTTGCTGTTCACAGTAATAAACTAGTAATTTTTCTGATACTATAAACTCCTTCACTTTATCAAAAGCTTCATTTTATTGAACTCCCTATTTTTTATCTGTTTTTTTTTTTTTTATGAAGTTCATAAAGAGGATAGCTATGTGAGAGATTTTTACTTTAATAAAAAGTTCAATAAGCATAGAGAAGTTACAACTGTTTAGCATTTATTGGCTTTGGGGCTTCTCTGGGTTAGAATATTTACCTTTATCCATTGTCATGTGTCTGAGGAATTTTATTTTTATTGCCAACTAAATACACTTTGAGGTATTTAATCTAGCACCAAACTTATTTAGTTTATCACAGATAGCATATACTCATTTATTTAACTGCATTTCACTTTCAGAAACTATCAGGATTTCATCTAGATATGGTATAGCCCCTTCTACTTTAAAAAAAAAAAATACCACTATTACTTGGAAAATGATAGGTGCTATAGTTATTCCATAAGGTAATGTATTAAATTTAAACAGTCTCATATGTGTATTTATAGAAAACAACAAGGTTGTCCTGGTTGTTACAGGGATTTGGTAAAATGCCGACTAAAAATTGATTTTGCAAAGTATCAAACTTTCTGCAGAGAAGCTAACCAACCTTTCACCTTATACTTGGTATGGAATATGCTTCTTATTGATGGATTTATTCACAGTTGCATAATAGTCTCTGCATATTCTTATATCCCTGCCCAGTTTTAATATGGGGACTATAGCTATTGCCCAGGCTGATACCTCAGTCAGCATAATGATACCTCTGTTTAATAAATTTTTTAGTGCTTTCTCCACTTTGGGCTTGAACTTTCCTTGGTCTACCAATGACTTGTTGCACATTTTCCAATGGCTCTTTTTCTACTGTATCTTTAATTCTGCTAGGCTAGTCTTTAAAGAGCTGAAGGAATTTACTTCTTATTTCAGCTTCTAATTTTACTCTTTATATTATATTTATCCTAATTCTTAAAGACTTAAACCATTTACATCACAATATTGGACTAATATTTTTTGTTTCCACATGATAGCAGTAAATTTTTATTGTGACTATTTACTTTTACAAGCAATATCATTCCTTTGATATTAATTCTATTTACATCTGTCACTACTAAATTTGTTTTCATAATTTGAATCTTATTTTTTGTTTTCTTAGTAATGTCTGTGCAATGTTTAAATGACATGAATGGTACACCTGCCCTGCTATCTATTTCCATTTGTATGATTTGGTTACAAATTTTGACCTCACTATTTATTGGCAAATCTGCTTTTGACATTTGTCATATGTTATTGCAAACTATTGATAAAAAATCTAACTTAAAAACATTTGTATTGTTTTAATTTGCACATTTTTTAATGTGACCCTTTATTCCATTGCACCTAAATTAGCTATATAAAGAGCAATTATTTTATCTAATTTATTATATGGCAGTGAAAACTACTGGCACAATATAAAGTATTAGAAATATTCTATTTAAGGTTGCTCTCTAAAATAAAATAGCAGGATCATAAAATTATTCAATATGTATTTCACTTTGCTGGGTATGGTAATATTGAGTCCACTGTTATAAATTACACCTTTTTTAGATTGGATATGTAAAATAAATGAACAGTGGAAGACTTTGTAAAAGGAAACCTTTTATGTTGAAGTTGAGCATGGATTTACATGAGATAAATACTTTGTCTATGTTATAAGGTTCATCTCAAAGAAATTCCAAAAAACTTATATCAGTTGTTTCCATTATGAATGTGTGGCTGAGAATAGGATACATTGGTGAACTATACTTACATGTGGTGTTGAACTATTTCAGAATGAAATGTTTACTACTGAAGAAATTAGACATCTTAAATGTGAACTAAACAGAAAAATCAGCCCATAGGTTTTATATGTGGACATATTTGTGGTTAACAGATTTTTCTACATCACACAATTTATTTCTAGAGTAGTTTTTTCTTCTTCTCTCTCACTTTGTCTTATTTTTTTAAAAGTTGCAATGGTCATATTCATTTATGAATAGATGTTTATTATTGTTATTATTATTTTAAAAAATGGATGGTTAGCAACTCTGCTTTGGGAATTTAATTAAGTATTATTAGCATCTATTATAAATTGAATTTTATTCTCACAAGTAAGCATTGTCTGAATTATCTTCCATTGTTATTTCAAATATATGGTTGTAGATACTAGAATAAAATTATGTAAATATCTATTCTGCTAATCTGAGTTAGCTATAATCACACTTTTCTCCATATTTTATTGAGTAGTCTGAATAATCTCTTGCTGTTCTGTTAAGTATCCAAGTAAAAAATAATAACACATTTATGAATAAATTCCTTTTCAAATACATAGGCAGATTTGTTTTTAATATTAAATTATTCCTACCAAAAAGACTCCAACCAAGTTTAATTCTATGATTAATTTTATCTATTATGTTTCCAGCTATAATAATAATCTGACCAAGATATTTGTAGTTGTTAATTTCTTCTAACTCATCATTATCGATCTTCATTTTCTTCATTTGAGAAAATCCATTGAACATTACTTTAGTCTTTTTAACATTTACTTTTAATCCTGCTTTTTTTACTTTTATCTGATAACTTCTGCAGCATTTTCTGAAGCTCTAAAGGGTTATTTGCAAAAACAACTACTTCATCTACAAAATTTAGATGACTTAAATAATCTCTATTTACTTTTATCCCTTTAGATTCCATTTTAATCTATAAATTTCATCTTGAAAAACTGATATAAAATGTTTTGGAGATATAGAATTACCCAGTCACACACCCTTCTCAATATTAACCTTTTTTAATATCATTATGTAATCTAATTGTTGCTATTGCATTTTTATAAATATTTTTTAGAATATGCTAATATCCTGGATCTATAGCTCAATGATTCAATGACCGAAGAAATTCTTATAGAATTAACTGCTTTTTCATAATATACAAGTCCAAAGTATAATGGTAACTCATATTCATTGGTCCTTTCTATAATTTCTCTCAATACTTGAAAATGATCGCTGTACTAAAAACACTTTTAAATTTAGCTAATCCAAAGTTCATTAGAGATGAGTTGTAATAATTTTATTAAAAAAATTGTATAGAATTGATAGAAGACTGATATGTCTGTAATTTTCAATATGGATTCTTCTAATCATCTGTTACATCTTTATCATTTAGACATTTGATATATAACTTTTCCAAATGTTTTCTATTACTTTTGTTTTTTTTTTTAAGATATTGATTATAATTCCATCAGTACATAGAACTTGCCTTTCTTCATAAATTTAATTATACATCTCACTTCCTCTTTTAAAGTCCTGGATAATTCAGAAGATGTAGTAGTTATAGAAGATATTTTTTTTTGTTCTTTATTGCTATATATTTATTGATAGAACTCTTTTATACATTTTATGATGTTATCTCTCTTTTTAGTAATAGTTCCATCTTTTTTTCTCATTGCAGAAATAAATTTCCTACCAATACAAAGATGCTATTTTACATTCTCTTGAGACTTTTATTCTCTTCTACAGATTTCCTTGCTAGTTTATAATTATACTTTCTTATATTATTATCAATTCTTTTTCACACCATTGTACAAAATCCAAGATATTCAATCCTTCTTAATGCATCATTTATATCTACATATTTCTTTTATTCATAAATTGTGTTGTCTCAATAGAAATTTTATTGGTCAGTTGCTGCTTCGTTATACCAGTTATCTTTGTTGCAGTTTTTAAAAGTGTATCAGCTATCTTCCTATCAATTTCATTTAAATCTGAAAATCTGTTAACATTTGAAAAGGATTTGCAAGCTCTAATTTAAATTCATTGGACTGTTTCTGAAGATAAAGAATATTAACTGTGAATATTGTTTTTATTAATAATTTTTGTTTCTCTAGTTTTACATTAACATGTATCTTACATCTTACTAATTAATGATCATTTTTTGTGTTGAATTTCTTAAGAACATAGTAAATTTGAAATAGATATTTTTTGTTAGTCAAAATGTAATCCATTTGTGCTGTGCCTTCATTTTGGATGCTTCTATGCCAATTTCTGTTTAATATTTTTCTCAAAAAAAAAAATTCATAATATAAAGTTTTTCTTTTTTGGCAAACTCTACGAGTCTATGAACTTTTTCATTTGTATCACCATAACCAAATTTACCTACACCACTTTTATCTTTCAATTGTTTTCCAATAATGTTATTTTGTCTGATCAAAAGCTTTTTGTACATCCATATAAAAATCCTTTAATTTGTCATCACATTGAGTACTTGTTGAGACATAAATCTGAATTATCCACATATGATATCTACTATTAAGTTTAATGATTAATCTTGCAACTGTCTGATACACCGTCAATTTCCACAATGTTGTTCTTTCACTTCTTATTTATAATAAATCCTACTCCACTTGTACTTCCAATGTTCGTACTCTGTAGTAAAGTACCTGTTCACTTTAATTGTCTCTTCATCTTTTCTTTTAACTTCACAAATTGTAATAATGTCTATCCCATTTAATGAAACAGTTCTTCCAATTATTGCAATCTTCCTTCATTTGAAAATGATCTGTAGTTGTAAGTACCTCAATAAAATGTCATCAAATGGCAGCCAGAGTCTGCAACCAGGAGATTTTTACTTATGGATCTGAGACTGGGTATTTAACAGAAGCGCAATATGGAGACTTCAGACCACTCAATAAAGGGTGGAGAGGTATAAATTAGGAGTAACAAGAAGAGATCAAAAACAAAATGCATGGGTGAGAGAACAAAAAGACAAGTGAAGTTGGGCTGGACATATTGCTAGAAAAGATGATAATAGATGAATAGTTTAAATTGAAAATGTAAAAGACCTAGAAAGAGACCACTGTCAGGTGGATGGATGAAATAAAAAAGTATGTTGGATTGATGTGGAGTAAAGAGACTAGAGATCAGAGAATATGGATTGAACTTTAGAGATTGCAGTGGATCGATAATGGTTGAAAATAATGATGATGGTGCTAGTAATATCTACAATCCTGAGAAATCATGCAATCCATTGGATAACATGCAGGGATGGCAGTAATAAATTTGTTAATGTAATGATTAGGCTTAAGTATGTTTTTCCAAAAGTAAACTTTTTGTTCAGAAGAGGTGGTGCTTTAAAGTTTAATTTTATTTTTGTTGAAACTAGAGAAATAAATTAAAAGTACTCTTGGGAATACTTGTACTTAGTTTAAATCTTCTGTGCTCGGTTATAAATCATAATTATTGTTTGGTCAGTTATATATTTGAATTGAATCATTTTTATTCGAATATTGTTATCCATTCAATTTTTATCTAAAATAAATATTTATTTGGAATCAAAATTTATCTGTATTACCATTACAATATATATATAAATCTTTATAGTCATTTTTTAAATATTTGGACTCAAAATTTACCTTACATAATACCTTTGGTTCACCCTTATTATCGTTGCAATATATATATATTTATAGTCATTTCTTTTATACTTACATTAAATCAAATTGATTGCTAATTCAACCTGAGACGTTTATTTTCTCTTAACCATTGTTAGTCAAATTTACTTTGCAATAAAATATATGTTTTTATTCAAAAATACTGAACTATAGATATTTTAAAAACAGTTGTGTTATGCAAGACATTTATAAATTCATTGTGTTTGTCTGAAGTAAGGCCATTTTTTTTACATTAATAAAAAACAATTACCAAGTTGAATTCTTGAGATTATCTGTTAGTGAGATGTATAGTTTTTTTAAGGAAGCATATTATGAATATGAGCAAGTACGTTCTTGGATTGCGAAAAAAATAGAATTCTGATTAAGTATCTGAAAATAATTTTGTTTTGATTAAATGGAAATGTAGCATTCACAGTTTATCTGAATATTAATAAGAACATAAAAATTCAAAGACTTGCTAAAAACTTAAGAATGATTTGTAGATTAAAATTACAAAAGAAACAGTCGTATTATTACTAATAATTATCACTTCAGACCTTTTTTCTTTATCTTTTTTTGAGTAATTAAAATTAGCATGAGCCTATAATATGGCATATAATCCTATTAAATCAACATAGATATATACGATAATGGTAATATTTTAAACATTTTTGACTACTCTTTTAAATAGCCTAATTAGTTAGAATATTTCCTTAAATTCGGTATTTACACATCTAAAAGTGAATGGAGTATTTTGATCATCTTTTGAATAATGATACAAGAATTCAGATAACTGCTTTTATTGCTATCTTTTCTATTATTGATTCATTTAGATTTGGCCAGAGACATCTAGCTTTATGAAGTTAAAACAGTTATTTGTATAATTTAATAGAAAGGATACAGATGTTGGTTGGATACTTAGAAGTTTTAGGAAGTGGTGAGTTTTTGAAATATTGGATTATATATATTTATATGTTTTTTGATCCATGAAATTGTATGCTATGTAATATTAAACATAAAGAAGGTAGAAAAGTATTCAATAATTATAATGAAATATTATTGCTGTTCATTATTGAGAAATTGGTGATGAAATTTTTTTATACATGGCACAATTTTTTGTTGAAATTGGTTTATTATTTATAAATATTTTATCTAAGTGATATTAGTTTCATGATTAATAGTCATGTGAATTATACATCATAGACAAAGACAATAAATCAATAGTATCATTTTTGAAATGATTTTGCAAGGTTAGCATCCCCTCCCTCCATAATACAATTACTCCTCACAATAATAACTTACTCTTAATAACTTTTAAATAGGTTTTCGTCAATGGCTCCAACTAGTGACAATCTTTGCACATCAGGTCATATTAAAATCATAAATTATAAGTATTTTCTCAAAACTTTTCCCATCTTGAGTGGTGAAGGCCAGAAGGTAAGCCTTTTTTTTTGTATTTTTAGTAATAAATATACAAAATGATTAAAGGTATTGAGCTCTTTGACTGAGTAACACAGCGGTCAAGCCCAATCACGAGATCGCAAAGCGACTCTAACATAAGGAAAGCTCTAAGTAAGCTTTACACAGGCCCTCAAACACAAGGAGTGGAAAGCATTCACACCAATATCAAAACCTAGTTTAATTGATCAGGAAGGTCCAAACAATAATAAACATTCAGTTAAAGTCTCTCAAAAGCAAAAAAAACTCAGATATAGACCATAAACAAAGAAATACAATGCCCACAAATTCCAATCAAAAGGTCGATACGATCGAGTCGACACTATTTCACAAAAAATCGGAGGAAAACACTGATTCACAAATTAAAACAACTAAATTTAAGTCCTTCTATGAAATCAAATCAAAAAATGATCAAAATCAAAGTGAAATATCTAAAATAAAATTACCTCAAACAAAAAATCAAATGCTTGCTTACGAAACTGAAAATCCAAAAATACTAAAAATGCAGGTGGTGTTTCTCCAGAAGCAGCCACATTTCACTGTAAAGAAACTTTAAATGAAGAAAAAAGCGATAAAGACTTATTATTTGAGTTCCACAGTGGAGAAACAAATGGAAAAACGAGGTCCAAACCCCATACTGACAAAGGTCTTCCTCAGAATCAAAGATTGAACAAAAACTATGAATCTGATCACAATACAGAAAAACGCGAGTTTACACACAGTGGTCTAATAAATCCAACACAAATGCAAAACCCATGAAACAAGCAAAATACATTCAGCACGGACTTTCCATGCCTTATGCCGAGTTTAAAAACAAACAATACACAATCTGGAAACAACGCAATAACAAATCAAGCAGCAACCCATTGTGGCCAAGTACAAGCCACAAAAAATCTCTCCAACCAAACAAATTATCAAACTTACACTACTGCACTCTGCAAGAATAGAGTCAAAACAAAAAATATAAAACCAGTTGAACAGACATTTCAAGTCAAATCACTTGATTTTGTAGATGAAGAAAACTACACATATACCAATGAAGAACTGATATCTCAGGACATTCAAACATGCTTAAATAACTACGAAACAAGTAACAATGAATTCAACTCACGTATACCCCCATTTCTATTTAACTCCTTTCTAAATTACCATAGTGAACACACCTTAATACTTACTACCACCAACGACAACTGTGATCTGTTTACTTTCCCTACGGATGATCTCTTTGAGCTTCTTAAAAATCACCAATTAGGAGATGCAATAAAAAGAATTTACCATCATCCAAACAGAAGGTACTTCATAATAGAATTTAACAATATATTACAAAAAGAGATATTCAAACGAAATCAAATCTTCCTAAAGAATAGATACCTTATCAAAATAGAAATGAATAGACCCAGAATTATCCATGGCCTAGCATGCAATTGCTACTTAAATTTCAATGAATTAGATCTCCAAAGACTCCTTGCCAAGTATGGTACCATCACAACCTTCAAGTATCTCAATGAAAAAAGGGCAGACCTTGAATTACCATCAAATAATGCAGCCTTCACTCTCAAACTTAATAAAGATTACTCTCCACTGGATATACCGTTAAAACTTGAGGGAAAAAATGTCCTATCTACATCTCAATCAGAGGAGTACAGCCACAATGCTTCTCCTGTGGAGATTGTAACCACCTTATGAAAACATGTCCGAAACGGATGTGTGAAGTTTGCAACACAAGGAAAACTAGAAACCACAAATGCAATCAAAGCTCCCAAAACTTACCACACTCTTCATATTCATCAGCACATGAAGTTCTAGAGGAGGAGAAAGATCTGTCTATTGAAGTTGAGATGAGCACCTCACAAACAACAGAACAAGATATTACTGCTGAATCCACAGAAGCTTCCAAGGAGGGTGTGTAACACCCTTCAACAAACTTCATCACTCATGCTAAACCAACTCTCCAAAACCACTGTTGGAACATCAGGGATGGAAACACAGCAATCGCAACACATAATAAATAAACAACAGTAGTCTAAACAAATACACTCCATACATACAACACAAATAGAATTTCAAATTCCAAACAATAAAAGAAAAACTCAAGACTCTTCCGGATCACAGTCAGATGAATTAAATAATTTAACCGCTGAATCAGATTACGAATCAAATTACTCTCAACATACCACAAACAAAGCATCCATTCAGAGAAGGAAAAAAGAGAAAAGATCCAAACCAACTGAAACTCAAATCAACCCAGAACAAAGCACACCGGAAGATACATTATTCACAAATGCCAATTTCAAAAAACCACTACCTCAAATCAAAGCAAGACAACCAGTGCACCAGACCAAACACAGTCAAATACAAAGTCCTCAAGAAACTCAAGATCCGAATGAACAACCTATCCTAAAGGATAAGCTTCTTACGGATGAATAACCTCAACTCATATCACATCATTTATCACTCAAATATGCAACTAAAAATAGGGGGAATTAATGTAAGAGGGCTCAACTCCCTTGAGCGTGTCCATGTAATAAGAAGATAGCTCAGAAAAACAAACCTCCACATAGTATGTCTATCCGAGACAAAATTACACTTACAATCTGATTACCGAATTCAACAAATCATGCAACAATATGGCCTGTTTCAATATCTGCCCTCAACTACAGCCTCATCTGGAGTTGCTATATTAATCAACAAAAATTTGTCTTATCAAAAACTTAGAATTCTGTATCTCAGCAAAGAGCTACTAATAATCAATATACACATTGCCAATAACACAATTAACATCATCTATCTCTACCTCAGGAAAGATAATGACTTAATACACTCAGTAATAACCAAAATCAATTCTATACTTTTGTCTGATGCCTCACCAATCATTTGCTTTGGTGATTTTAATATGTCGTATCACCAATTTACAATGAAACACCTTCATCTCTTTAGCAGAGTCTTGCTTTATGGGGAGGGTTGCTTTCCACCTGACTCTTTCTTCTTCTATACAAAACATAAAAAACCCCTGATTGATCTGCTCTACTACTCATCTGAACTCCACTTTAATCTAAATGCAAAACTTCAACTAGTACCTTTCTCTGACCACCTGGCCATGTTAATCTCACTACATTTAGACTCCTCTACCATAACACAATCAAATCATAATAGCACCATAAGACTCTTAAATAAAGTAGCAACTCCAGAATGGATTTTCTCTGAGGCTTACATCCTTTTCAATAAAATCAAAATTCTCACACTTCCACCTCTTCAAGCATGGTCAACATTTGTAGGAATATTGAGCTCACTCATCGACCACCATACTAAGAAGACTAAAGGGCCTAATCAGCTATTAAATGAATTGGACCCCATCAATCATAGGTTGAGTATACTCTCCCCCACAGATACCAATATACAAGATATCTTGGATCTCAAAATCCATTACCACAACACTCAAAAGATACTTGCTCAATATATAGCCACAAAAAGATCCAAGATTTTTCTAGAAAACAAGCACAATTGGACTCGCAGTTATATCAGATGGGCATTGGGAGCAACGAGGCAGCCTACACCACTGATGATCTCAGTAGATCAAAACTGTTACAGTGGTCCAGCGATGCTCTCCAAAATCCATAATCACTTTAAACAAAAATTACAAAATCATAACTTTAAAACAGGTAACATCTGGAAAGATACAGGCAACTTCTCCAACCACAACATTACAGAAAATCAAATACTCCAAAAGCTACTTGCATACCCGGAAAGCACACATCCCGGACTTCATGGAATACCCAGATTTGTACTTCTCCACTTCAGCCACTTCACCATACCAATACTGAGGATGATAATTGACGTGCTTGCTGGCGACTTCCAAAATATTCCAGATTTGTATCCAGTGGCATTGGTCCCATTTTTGAAAAAACAAGCAAACCCATCCTGTCTTACTAACCTATGTCCCATCTCAATGATACCTCTGCTTATAAAAACAATCGAATCCTTAGTCAAAGATCAAATACAAGACCAGCTTTACACACACATATCAACACATCAATATGCACACAAAGGCTCATCAACCATCGAAGCTGTGCAATGCTTCCTCCTGATAATTGAACATGTTAGACAAAGCAGAAAGTCAAGGCCCCTAGCTATCCAATTAGATTTCTCCTCACATTCGACACAGTAATCCCTTCAATCCTCTTTCAGATACTGCAAGAGTACCAAGTGTCTCAAGTGTATATCAGAATAATTGCCAACTTGTTTTTAAATAGATTGATATTTACCTCTTTAGATGGAAAGTTGTCTACTGGGTTCAGACTACATCTTTCAATCCCCCAGGGCTCACCTCTGGCTACACTCTATTTCATAACATATATAAATCCAAAGCTAAAGGATATTGAACCCAACATGCCTGGAATATATGTGCTAGCATTAAAACAACAAATTAATCACATCTCATACGTTGATGATGTCACTATCTTCCTTCCTGATAAATCACATTTGCAAACACTACTGAAAATCATCAATAAACATACAAAAAAATTAAACCTTCAAATCAACAACAGTAAATCATCAATATGGAAAATTAAATCTGGAACTATAATTCAATCAATATTCACATCAAAACCTCAACATAGCCAAAACTAAATTCGCCACGACCAAAGAAATCCAAAACACAATCCTCGAAAAAAACCAAGAAAATAGTGAAATCACTTTCTGGGATCTCACTGTCACTTCCAGGCAAAGCTACATTGCTCAATATGCTAGTGTTCTCCAGACTCACTATGTTCTAAATTACTATGGAAAGGAAAGGTTGTCGCCATAAGCATTGCAAAAACACAAATGCCCAAAGAACTTAATAGCCTTGGCCTTCACTCAGTTTCCACAATATACCTGCAAAAATCATTAACAGCACTGTGTGCCTTCTCCCTGAAATCTGCCCACCTGAATATAACACTAACTATTCCACCCACGGACACTCCACCACCTAAAAGTAGCATATGGACGACACAAATATGGAATCATGTCAACAAGTGCATTAGCCCAACACACTTGATAGCAAAAAGTCTTATTGGGATGTGTACAAACTCAAGATCAACACTCCTACTGCAATACCAAGCGCTCTTGGCTTCAACAATAGAATCATGATTAAGAAAGCAAAATTTTGGTTCTTAGAACCGAAATATATAAACTTTATTATAAAATTAAATCTGGGCTCATTACCCACCAGCCATTTTCTAGTGTGGAAAAGGGGATTTACCAAAATTAACTCTCGATGTCAATTATGTACTATGGAGGATGAAACGATCCAACACATCTTTTATAACTGTCTGATACTCTTTTATAACTGTCTGATACTCAGCTCACTAAAAACATTTATCAATGATAAAGCCAAAAAACAAAATGGAGACTTGTTTTCGATTCAGCATTCAATCAAGAATGTAAATTTCTCAAACATCAGATTCTCAATCTTTCTCTCCTTTGCAATCTGGCTAACCAGATGCAAACATGTAATCAGTAATATGACAACCAATATCTTGGACACCTTCAAAACATTAAGAGCATCAGCATTAGAGAAAGAATGTTAGTTCCAGACAGGCTGTATAGAGAAACATGGTCTAAAGTCATCCTAATAGAAGAAGAAGAATCATAGAACTTACGTCACCTCAAGACTCCACGATACAGTAATACAGAGTGGATTTCTCAAGCTGTTGATAAAAATGTAGTTCATGTATAAACAAAGTCAATAAATTTTTCTTTTTTTTTAAAAAAAAAAACTTTTAAATTAGATGTTTTTGCACTTTTCAGCAATATATATTTAACAACTAATTCCAGGAATTATAAAAAATCATATTAAAAAATCATTTTTATAGCATATTTATATAAGAAAATATTCCACTGCATATAGCTAGCTGAAAATTCAAATATACAATATTCAAATTACCCTCTCAAACATTGTTTTTTCAGCATTACCCTCTGTTAATAAATATAAAGTCTGAATTTCAAATAGCACAACTCAAAGGAACAAGTCCAGACTTTATATTTATTCACAAAGGGCATTGCTGAAAAAACATAATGTCTGAGAGAGTGATTTGAATGTTATATATATATATCTGTTGATTTTTCCAAATCCTATAAAGTTAATATAGTAAATATTGTGTTTAATATTTTTAAAGTTTAAAATTTTTGGGCTAACTAAATGTTATCTATATCCAGTATTTTATAATTATAAATATATATATTTTAATTTAATTATTTTTTTTTTGTATTTTTTTTTTAATTTCTAAAAAACATTCTACAACTAAATTTTTCAGTTGCCATTATAACACTTGACAATTTTTCTAACACAATTATCCACCTTTTGTATAAGTATATTGACATAAAGTCATTATCCAAATTTTTTGCATACCGTACTATCATTCTCACCCATCTTGTTGCCAATTCTTTACTTATAACCCAGTTAAATACTATTTTGATTATTCTCTTATTATCCATAAATTGCAATCTACTAAACATTTTCATTTTTGCATCTCTCATAAAAACTTGACCATCCCAATTCTCCTTGAATTTTCTCATTTGCCATTTACACTTCTGCTCCTAATGCATGTCTTCCTACTTCTCTTTGTAATTTGTAGGTGTTGTGGTGGTGCTGTTACCAGTTTGATTTTTCTTCACTATTGTGCTGTTATCTGTAACATTACTTGGCTAGTTACAATTAGATTTTATTTGAAAATGTTTGTTTTTAAGAAAATAAGTCATTAAAACCATAGTTACACTAAAATGGAAATTATTTTTTATTAAATGAAATGCTTTCTAATGCTGATGAAGAAATTTTTTGGGAAGTTTTAGTATTAGTAAATGGAATTTTAAATTTTTAAAAATATTGTTATTGTTTTATAATGTCTCATTTAAAATTCATTTTCATTTTAAAAATGGAATTCAAATAAATATTTTATTCAACAATTTTTATGACTAGGTAAATATTTATAATCCAATATGAAAAAAGTTATTTTTACATACTACTCAATTTACTACATTATTTTTCTATTTTGCAAATTCAAATATTTTTTTTATAATGTCTTTTGTTTGCAAACCTATATTTGTAATAAATAAATTATTATCAAAATATGATATAGAACAAATATATAAATGTAAAAATAAAGTGTTGCAATGTTTATCCAAACTGTCACTAGGTCTTTCATCAGAAAGTTGGATGGAATTAGTAATTAACTTGTTAATATATAATAGTCAGAAAACTTGCATTGCATTAAAATTTAAAAAAATCACACAAAAATAGATTTAACTTACCTTGAAAAATGGGGAATAGGTTCTGTAATTTTCAGAAATCGCTTAAAGCAAAGCAACAAGGAAAGATTACTTTAAAATTCACGTTAAAAAAATAAGGAAATAAAGTATGACTAATAAAAAATTTCAAATATTTCAAAAAAATTGATACAAGACAAACTTTTTTTTATTAGCTACAGTATTTAATTTTTCATTTTTTATACATATTTTAATTATTATCATTATTTGACAATATGTGGTTCATGTGTAAACTGATATGAAATCAGATTCATCACAAGAGGAAGTACAACTAACACCACTTTCAATCTTGTGCTGTGTTAATGATTTTCTGTTGACACTGTAATCAGTGATCAAACTTTGAGACAATGATTTTACTAATTGTTCATTGCAGCAAACTCTCTGACATTTTTCTTTGTTTCACACATCAACATAAAATCTATGATTAAATGATTTTTACTTATCAGAAAATAATAAATGTGTCTTCATTTGATAGATATTTTTGTTTACTACTGAAATAAATTTTAAATGTTCACATTTTGTTTTTATATTAAAAAAGATCACAATCAAAACAAAAAGATTATACATTATCATTAGAAGGATTATTTTCAGTTTACAAGATCAACAAATTCTTCATTATTTATTTTAAAAATCTAAAAGAATATTTATTTCTGTTATATCTAACAAAATATGTTTTAAAAGTTTAAAATTTTTGAATATTAACTCATAAGTATAAATTTATTATTAATATTTACTTGTAAGTATGAGTAGGTTTATAAGTAGAAGCTAAGATTCTAAATACAGTTTCAGGCCATATTTATATTAGCTGCTAGTATAATGTTATATTTTTGAAAGAAAAAAAGTATTTCAAGTCAAAATAAGTTATTAATAATTTAAATTTCTTGATGTCTAATAAGTATAATGAAATATGAACTTCTATATCACATAAAAAGAAAACCCAAGAAAACCCGCATAAAAAGATATTAAGAAGAAACATGAATTGCATAATTTCAAAATCGTATTTAAAAAATCCACATAAAACGAGACCCAGGTGTATATTGAGAAGAATTATGTCTTTTCATAATAGCTACAGGATAATCTATATGTAAAATAAGAATTTAATTAGATTATATTTGTTTAAATTTTACATACATGAAATGATTGTACAACAAAATTTGAGACATTTTAATAATAATTATTTAATGTAATTGTTTGTCTCTGAAGAAATTATTACAGTGAAAGTGTGAACTATACTGTATCTAGCTACACAATTTCAATTATTCACTACCCAAAGAAAAATGTAAACAAATGAACAAAAGTGTAAATAAATAAATAAATAAATTTTAAAAAAAACCATTAAAATTTACAAATTTTACAATATTTAAACAGCCATTTTTGTCTCTCTGAATACTGTAAGCAATCATATTCAAGAAAAAAAGTAAAATTTGAAAATAAATTTTACATTATGCCATTAGCTGTACACGATTATGTTTATTAATAAAATTTTCTTCAGCTTATATTGAAAGCACTTATATTTTATTTTTCTTCTATTATCCTTTCTGTATTTGATGTGTAATATTTTGCATAATAAAATATTTTTTGAGCATAAATAACAAAATCTTATAGAACATATTAAAAGTTGCTATTGATTTTAAAAACATTAAAACATTTACAAGATCACTATTATGTTTCTATAAGTCAAAAATTTATTGAAAAAAAAAAAAAAAATTGCCCAAAACCTATTTAACAGTGATGAAAATCAGACATTTTGCTATTTATTCTATTTGAAAAATGAAAATATATAGTTAGTTTTCTTTTTTTATTCTTATTTATTCAATGAACACTAAGTAAAATACATGTGAATGAGTTCCTTCAATTTATTATTAATTAATAGCTATATGATTATTTTTAAAAAATTTTGTTTATGTTATAATTTTAATATGCATACTATATATGAAAAAAAGCAACTGATATGTATGAATATTGAAAATAATTGTATATTTGTAGTTCAATAAATAATACCTATTTAAATCTATATCAATGTTTATCGGCAAAACATAAAGTATTATATACTATACATGTTTGATGCAAGGGGGCTTGGAACAAAATATAGCATAGTTTGTAGATATAACTATTTTATTATTTTTTTAAATTAGTTTATACTATAGTTTTAATTTAATTATACATACGTTACATATAATAACATGTTAATGTTATATTTATATATGTTCTTATTGAAAATTACTATATTCTTGTAGTTTAATAAATAATACCTATTCTAATCTAATCAATATTTATCAGCAAAACAAAGTATTATATGCTATTGTAACGGTCAAATATGTACATTCGCATAACAAAATCTAGAGTTTTAGTAAATTATCCCAAGGCCAACCAGAATACAGTGGCGGAGACCACGGGTTTGATATAGCCCTAGTTCCTTTACTATTGCTCAGAGATTTACCATTTTACAGATGACACACCTGAGTTTACAGCAGTATTTTCCTTCATCACATGCCGGCAGTAGAACATCAGTAGAGCAAAAGACTGGGAGAAAGTTGATATTCTACCTAGTATAGCTATATAGATATCATGTGGCTAGGATATGATTATTAAACAATGAAATGATTTTTAATAACTAATAATAAATAATTACTAAATGATGGAATGATTATGAGTCGGTGAGCAAGACTGAGACATGAAACAAAGTTAAATTTAAAACTAATTTAATAAAGTTAAATTTTGAAATAATAAATAAAAAAAATTACAATAGCTAGGTATTTTGTCTCACAGGCAGGTGATTAAGGAATAGTTTACATTAAAGTTTGGGTTCACACACAGCTCATGGTTTAGTAAATACAATTCTTTATAGCTGGGTTATACATAGCTTGGTTTACATATATAGGTGGTGTGTGAAATCACTCGCAGGTGATATTAAATTTCTAGTTACACATTTGGTTTCTTGTGTATATGTATATCACTCGTAGATGATAATTTAATATTTAGGCACTTCTGGTTTATATATAGCGTTTTAATCACTCGCAGGTGATTGCAGTTTTTAGGTTACAAATATTTAATTTACTTAGCTATATATGTCTATCACTCGCAGGTGATGAAATTATAATACATTTGGATTTATATTTTCGTGAGCTTTAATATTATTTTTATAACTAAATGAATTTGCTCATGATTATCTATGCCTAGTTTATGCTATATCATAGGATGTAGATCTGCCTTATAGTTAATAGAAGTGATTATAAATATTTAGAACGAACATAACATTTTATTAAGCACAAATATTCAATGTATTCTCTATATAGCTAATATGCCTATCAAATTAGATTCGAATTCAGTCAAAGCTGAAAATAACAATTATAATGGCGGGATGAACTGATGATTGGCAGCCAGACTTCAGATACTAAGGCATATAGAAAACATACAATTCTGAGTCTCTGTCTCATATATGTGCCTTATTCACGGGATTTTTACCAAGTAACGGTTCTCTTTTACCGAACTCATTGCTGTGAAATAAGAGACATTTAGTCCTGATGATCGAGCAATTTATTTAAGTGGGAGTCTCATGCTCCATTCCTAAGGATGCAGAATGGGGAGGTGCGAACCCGCCCACCATCTGGAGAAGATAATTTCCAGAACTAAGAATACTGGTGTAGCCCTAACACATACGACCAGTAAGGAAAACAGCAACAAGTGAGTACGCTGTAGCGTTTCTTAAGGACACATATGTACCAGGACACATACGCACCACTGACAACATTATCATATAATAAAATTAAGATGCTAAACAATAGTTTCCTTCATGAAACTACCCTGTATCAGTTCATATGATAGTATTTATAATTATACTATTAAGGAAAGCTTATGAATCCAAGTTATAAAGCTATCTATATAGGCATTTATTTCTCTAAGGAGGATTACAGCATATTAAGGGAAATTACAATATAGAATTATAGATTTATGCTGTATTTCATCACTTCAATTGAATATTGGTTAAATATTATTTTTAAAGCAAATCTATCTTAGAATAACTGTAAGCTTGTAATTATATCTTAATTAAGATATTTTATCCATTTCAAAACAGAGTTTCAGTTTATGCGTGAGAATACATATTTACTTCTCACTAATGATTTAATTATGGACAAAACATGGTTTTGAATACATATAGCATAAATAATTACATAATTGAAAATAATAAGATTTGGCATAGATTTAATTAAAAGAAATGTAAGATTTAAAATAAAATAAGATAAGATTTCACGTATGTGAAATCAGAAAGTTGGCTTTGTTTTAAAATGAAACTTATATGACATTAGCTGAAATTTGATTGATTCAGTTTAAGACAATTTTAAATAGTTTAAGAGAATTGACTAAGGCAAATATTATTATTAGCTTAAAATATATTAAATAACTTAGAAATTTAATTGTTATTTTAAAATAGATCATTTTGAATTATACGTGAAAAGTTATATGGAAATATTTAAAGTATAGATTTTAGCAAGTTAAAACTAAATAAATTTTAATAACTCAAAATGGGATGAATACATAACTAAACATAAACAAATTCAGCAAGTAAACCATAAATAAAGAAATCATATCAACAAATGAAATGTGTTATTAATGCAAATAATAATTCTGATAAGAAATCATAAAGCAGTTAATAAATCAGATGTGCAAATAATAACTTATAAATCAATCAGTTAATCAGTTTGTAAATGAGTTTGCAAATCAGTTTTCAAATTAGTTTGTAAATCAGGCAAGATTTTAGGATTGAAATAAAATAAAAATTACATTTAAGAAATAAGTTTAGTTTACATTATTATTATTATTATGGCCATAGATTTCGATTTAGCTAGCATTTTAGGATTAGTTGACTTTAGTTGAAAGGCTTAAAATTGAAGGAATTTATTACCATTTTCTTCTTTCTCTGCTGACAGGCTGTTTGATCATCAAGGAACTTCTTTTAGGTGGTGGTGGCTGTTACTGCATCTCTTCCCGCATCAGGTAGCTTCTCATTGAGGTTGAGAAGGCAAGAATTTTAGCTATCTACCCCGACATCATCATCATCAATGCTTTTGCAAGTACTTTATTAAATTATAATCATAGAGTGTTTCAAAGATGACTGCAGCAGCTTTTATATTAGCTCACCCCCCCCCCCTTTCCTTCGTTATATTATATTTAGACCTGCCTTTCCAGCTCTCGCTATTGCTAAAAATCGTGGAATCCTGCTATGACTGATTTTTTTTTAGGTCAATTTAACCTCGGTCACTTGCAGTAATTTATTCAGTTTTTTAAATTTAAATCTAATTTTAACATTAAATTGAAATTGGGTCGTTTTATAGCGAGAAGGATTAACTTTTCTGGCATCATCCTTACTAGAAAAACAAATTTAAAATATGTAAAAACATTTTGTTATATATGTAACTCGACCGTTTAATTTAGCGATATATGCAGAATTATATAATTTCGAATATTACTTTTAGAATAAATATTTTAAATAAAGAAATTTTAATGTTTTAATCCTGTTAACATTATTTATTCCTGCATATATGTAGTCTTACATTACACATACAACGCATTTTTCATTTAATTATTATTAGAAATATATATGTGCGCATTTATAGAGGTTTGCGTATATAAATGCAGTTTTTCTCTATATATGTAGAGATATATGCACACATACATGGTTAACGTATTTAGGTTTAAATTTAGCCAGGTTTTTATGATAATATTAGCATGATATATGAGGATTTGGTGGTAGTTATATAGATAGAAATACTACTTTAGAATATAGTAGGTGAAACAGTTGGATTGTCAAAGCTGACTGTTTCACTATACATATTTGAAACAAAGGGCTTGGAAGAAAATATAGTATAGTTTGTGACTCCACTAAACATGAAAAGTTGTTAATAAATTAATATATAAATAGAAATATTTTTTTTTAAAAAAATCAGTTGATCAAGGCTTAATGCAATAATTCCTGAGAGTTATGTGATTGATTGGAAGATGGATATCAGAGTATTTTTTAGAAAAGCTTGCAAGCAGTAGAATTTAGCAGAGTTCAGTGATGATGAGTTGAGCAATCAGATCACTTTGGAAGTCTGATGTTAAACTGCTCTTACTTTTAATTAAAAAAAGGTGATTTTTTTCAAAGCAGTATAATAGTATAGAACTTACAAAAATCATGTGCTAAACTCTTAATGAAAGCTGATTATTTCTGATCCAATCATATAACCAAACTCACTATAAGGAATATAGGAGAAAGAAAATACCCATGAAAGAAACTTTTAATAGGTTTTTTGCATAGATGTCTATAAAATCCTGATTGTCTTAACTTATGCTAATCTGAAATGAAAATAATTATTAAACTGGAAACAACAAGAAAAATAAGGAAAAGCTATATAACGAAGAAAATCTGAGCCAAGAGATTGACTAAATTATTTCCTATAAGATGCATAAAGAGAGACACTCAACTAGGCAATTACAAAAATAGACTAAAAACAAAAAAATCTGTAGTTAGATAAGGTATTTTCGTGCGCTTTCATCTGTATTTGTTGATGTCTTTATTCTTCTTGCTGTGTGTTCTATGATTTTTCAGTATGTATAATTGATTTCATTCTAGAATTGTGCTTTAATATGAAGCTTTATTTGAAAGAAATGGAAAAGAGTTATTACATAGAGGTGTATATATTTGAATTTGATCTCAGTCTCTTAGAGTTTGTGGGATCCTAAAGATATTTCAGACAATAATATTTACCATATATGTGTGTGATTATTTGATATGTTTATTATTGTAATTATTTTGGCCCTTAAGTTTATGTGAATAGATAAAATATTGATGATTTTTTTTATATTATGCCCTAAGTTTGATATTGGTTAAATAATGATCAGACTAGGTTTCATGTGTCACTTTTAAATCCAGTCACAAGGGATAATTATTGACTCTTGGTAATTATTGTTAGTGATGTAGTATTTATCACATATGTTCTTTGTTTTTATTTTATTCATGTATTATATAGGGTATACATGGACCATCACTCTCTACACTATCTCATAACACTGATACACTTAAACACATATATGTTAAAAGCAAGGAAATATACACATAAATGGAGCAATGTGAGTGATGATTTAATCTGCAAGGCATAGAAAATATTAGGCATCTGTTAATTGAATGCAAATGCCTACAAGCAGAAAGGATACAAATAATGAAGATGTGGAAGAATAAATATAAACAAACTTATACAGAAAGTGGGTTCTTGGTTTTTATGCTGGGTTTGAGAAAAGATAAGGGAGGGTTTAGATTGACAAAGTTCATGCTGTGGAAATGGGCTGGAGCAAGATAGAGAAGAATATGGGAAAAACTTAGTATGGGGAATGGAAAAGAAAGGTAAAATGGTTAACAGATTTCTCTGGGCATAGTGGCTGAGAGATTCCTGACTCCAAAAAAGAAGTTAGAATGCATCGCATCATGACTCCAAAATTGCTTAAAGCTAATAATTTTTATGATGCATCAATGCTTCAGAGGGTCACTAGTCTGATATTATCCATTTTATATAAAAAAAGATATGATGTACTAAGTTTATTATTGTTATTGTCGTTGTATCATAGTCTTTATTGTTGTTGAAAGAAAACAAATGAGTGAAAACACACACACAATAAATTTATTTATGTGAATGTGCTCTTTCACTTTATTATTAATAATTATATTGCTATATTTTTTAAAATTTTATTTACATCATAATTTTAAGTTGTAAATGCATATTATATATATATAAAAAAGCAATCAGTATGTGTGTTGAAAAATATTGTAAACTTATGGTATAATAAACAATATGATAATGTATTGTAATCAAAGTTAATCAACAAGCTATGAATTATTATTTGTGATATACATTGTATGCAAAGGAGATTTGAAACAAAATGTAATAGATATTCCAGATCTGTTGTATTTGCATAAATTGGATTTTAAAAAA
The DNA here is from genome assembly GCA_028023455.1 of Epiperipatus broadwayi. Classification (NCBI taxonomy): domain Eukaryota; kingdom Metazoa; phylum Onychophora; class Udeonychophora; order Euonychophora; family Peripatidae; genus Epiperipatus; species Epiperipatus broadwayi. The sequence continues at coordinate 264,888 of JAQFVV010013017.1, read as the reverse complement.
ATTGAAGGACTGCTTGTATGTATATATATCCTCCTTTAATTTTATTAATAAAATAATTAAATATAAAAATTTAATTCAATAAAACTGTTAATATAATAATTTTGGTTCATTATTTTTGTCACTATATGCATTTGTGACTGCAAAAATGGCTAATTCATTGGTAGGAATTAGGTTTTGTATTGTCATTATTGTTAGATGCCATTATTTTATGAGTGAACTTGTTTGCCACAGATTCAGCTGTGATTGTTATTTTTTAAAAGGATCTTGATCTGAGTACGATTTCAAAATATAGTTCTTGCTGACATTATTATTATTATTTTTTGCTCATTGTATTAAAAAGAGATGGTGCTTTATAAGTATAAATTATTTAATATAGCCTATCATGCAAATATCTAAAAATAGTCCTTAATGTTTGGCACCTTATTAATACAAGCACAGTGACTGTATGTATAATTTAATTTAGTCATACATGTATTTCTAAGAAACTTGTAATGACCAAGTTAATCTTGAATGGTAAATTAAACTGTAAGAAATGTCTTAAATGCTTATTCACCATTGTGATTTTGGCAGCAATCTGCTAAAAGCTGGCTCAGTGCATTTAAGACTCTTATATTCTAATTTACTTTTCAGATTAACTTGAACATTACAAGTCTGTTACAATTACATAATTTTATGAAAAGAGTATATACTATTGAGAATTACATAATTATCATACATATATTATAAGTTAATATTAAATTTCTATTTTTTTCCAAAACTACAAATGTAGTGAAGAAACTCGTATGCTTATATTATTATTATAGTGCTCTGTTATTATTATAGTGTTCTGTTAGTTATTAAGCTTTGATTATATTTATAAGTCTGATATTAATGGTAAGTTTTAGTTGCAGTCTATTTAAATGACTAGTGGTTTATTCAGTCCACTTTATCTCCATTATTATCCACATGCTTTTTCTTAAAATATGTGGATAATTAATGATTAGTATAGCATTAATATTTAAATGCTAAACCAGGTTTTCGATGTGGCACATTTTATCAAATCTAGACCCAACAAAAATGTTCTCCATCCAAAGCTTGGCATAGCAATTTTAAATTTTAATGGTGTGATAATTGTGGAAAGTAATTTTATATTTCACTATAATTTGTTATTACTCACATGTGCGTGCATTATGCATATCATTAGAAGAGTCTGTTCTCAGAATTTATAGAAATTGCAAATCTCACAAATTATGTAATTCAGGATGAATTTCAAATCAAAGTCGTGAAAACACAATGTCCTGCAATATGCCCTGAATTATATAACTTAAACAAGGCAAAACTCTCTCCATACAGTAGTGCCACCCTGTGCCAATCAGAGTAATCAATGTATGCCAGAAGGCTTGTGCATAAAATCCCTATCTAGTGCCTACTCATCCAATATCCCCAGACTAGTTTCTGGCTTGTGGCCATCATCAGTGAGGAGCCTTGGATCTGAGAGCACTGCATCTAGATCTTAGGATCTAATGCAACCCTCCAGCAACCACCTTTTATCTCCACTTAACTACAAAACTATGAAAATGAAATTGAAAACATAATAATATTTTCAATCTAAGCTCAATAGCATATATAGTCATATGGGTCCGAATTCAGTTCAGTACCCATACATTTTGGTGGCTTTGGCACTACTGTATGGAGAGAGTTTTGCCTTGTTTAATAACAATTATGTGCTGGTATGAAATAGTAATCATGTGATGTTTAGTGGGTTAATTATATAACTTGTTAGATTTGTAAGCATTGAAAGTTTCAAGAAAGCAATCCTAAGTACTTATTTTGTACTTGTTTTGTGAGCCTAACAAAAAGGAATGCTGTTATTAATAGTATTTGAAAATATCTGAATGGAAATTGTAATATAAATGGGAAAAAAGCTATTATTTTTATCAGATCACTTAATATTTTTACTTATATATGCATTTGTTAACTTTTTCTGTATAATTGTAATTGATATAAGTGCTAAGAACACTGAGTATGATAAAAAAATATAATGTAAATATAGATATATAAATGAGTTATATGGCACACTTTTTTTTAGAGAGGGGGAAATAGGATTCTTTTTTATTTAGTGAGTTAACTTTGCAGTCACAAGTGCATATAGTGACAAAAGTAGGGGACCAAAATTATTATATTAACAGTTTTATTTAATTAGATGTTTTATATTTAATTATTTTATTAATAAAATTAAAAGAAGATTTATAAATACAAGCTGATATAGGCTCAAATTTGTGTCTGAGTTTGTTTTCATGCTCTAGAAATATGGATTTTTACTCTGGGTTGTTTTTAGCCCTTCTATAGAGGTATTGGTGTTGGGACAATCTTGTTGTGAGACTGACATGAGATTTTCCAAAGTAAACAGCACTGCAGCTAGTTTGATTGCAAGAAATCTTGTAAATGATATCTTTAGAATTATTAATCAACCGGTTTACCAAGATTTCTTGAAAAACAAAATGTCTTATTTAAAGTAATCAAGGCTGCATTCTGTTTTTGTCAAATTTTTTTGGGGGGGGCAGTCAATAAGTATTAACATTCAGGTGACTATTGAGATTAATAACAATGTTTACATTCTAGATAAAAATATCCCATTTATTAATTTAATTTAGCTAAACGATTGACTACTAATCGTCTAATTAAATAAAAAAAAAATTTGTGCTCTAAATTTTTTTTACACTTATTCATTTGAACTCGAATTCTTGTTATAGATTAATAGGCAAATATGCTAATCACGATGGCTTAGGTAATATGTTTCAAGTGATTTTACTATTATTATTATTAGTAATATTTTTCTTTAAATAAAAAGGATGGAATTAAATCAAGAAAATTATATTCAATAGTAAAAAAAATATCTATGTCTAATCTAATCTTAAATTCATTTTTTTAAAACTTTTTATTCATTTGTAAATATTAACTTTTATAAAGCAATACTATAGGTTCCAATCCATCATGAAAATAAATCTCTCTTAATGGCATTTGTTTAATTTTTCAAGTCTGTACTTATTCTTAAAGTTTTTTAAGTGCTTGTGATTTGCATTGAGTAAGAAACATTGTTAATACTTCTCTAAACCTTTTTTTTAGAAAAGTACCTTTACATTACAATTTTATGTATTAAGAAATCTACTTTAAAACATACTCTTAATCTCTTTTATAAGAATAGTTGTTCATCTATATATAATGGAAATATATATATGAAGTCATTTAATCATATGTGTATATATGTGTGTGTATTAATAAAAGTTGTTTTTTTTTTTTACAAACAAAGGAAACCTCCGTAAAAGTCATTAATTTTCTCAAAAATACTATTCCAGTAATGTCGCTTTAACAGATTTGCATAAAAAAGCTTGGTCTTTGTAGTTACAAAAGAGCAAAAAAATAAAAAAGAGAGGTTTTGTAATAACTATTAAGTTTATATAGCCATTTAATCTGCTTATATTTATTTTGCAGAAACTTTACTTTGAGAAAAATTTGAGCATTTTGCCTATAAATATCTCTTCATGTCAAGCGTTGGTGGTCGAGAGGTCAGTTCAACTGCCTTACAAGCAGTTGTCCCGGGTTAGTGGGTTCGCTTCCCGGCCGATGCTATGACACATGAAAAAAAAAGTATCTCTTCATTATATTCTATTCTTAATTAAAATTTGAATTTTTTTAGAAATAAGTTTTATAACATAAATGGAATCTGCTTTTGCTTTGATAATATCTCTATATATTTTTTTACGGTAAGAATTTTAAGGCATCAGTAAGTTTGTCTTTTAGATTAGTAATAGCTGATAGTTTCACTTGCACCTATTAGTACAGTAATTCTCAAATAACAGTCTGTGGGACATGAATAACTTCAATGAAAAATTACTAAAATTAATGTGATTTATATTTTAATTTTGTATATGCATAATTACTTACATTAAATGGATTTTTAGCTTCTTGTGTAAAGATAATTATTTTATACTATAAAATTATATAGGTATTGCAAATTATATGGAAGTATTAAATAAACATTTGAATATTAGTAGATTTTTTTTTTAACAAACAACCACGAATTTAATATGAATACATATAAGTTAAAGTATTGTTCAACAAAAAAAGTTTGGTAAATGCTGTGTTAAAGAATTCATATTTTATCATAATAAGATGAATATTCTTGTAAAGTTATTTTAATCACTTTCTTTTAATTAGTAAAACTATTAAAGGGGGTGATGCTTTTCTATGAAGTCCTATGAATGTTGTGATTCAACTATTAATTTAATAAGATTGTCTAATAAAGTTATGGATGGATAACAGGTGCACTACTCAATACATTTTTATATAGCTTAGATATAGGATAGTTTTCTTGATATTGTACTGAAATGTCAGCATTTAGCTTTTTCACTACACGGAATATCCCGCAAATAGTAATAATAATATGACATCTTTTATCTGTGAAAATATTAGAATTAACGTATATATATTATAACGGGATTTGCCGTTTTCCATATATATATTACGCATATATGTAGTCTCGTACGATTGCGTGTATGTATATATAACGATACACGTATATGCGTAATGGTTTAAAAGAATATCTATTCTTAAATTATTCCATTTTATTGCCCCAGCATATTTATGAGCATCAATTTATGACCTCAAGCGCCAATCCCATATTTCTATAAGAATTATGCTGGGAGAACTGGAATACCAATATGGAAATGCCCCTGGACTAGCTCTGTTCAGGGTTGGTGGTAAAATTTACCGGCAGTAGATCTAACTCTCTCTTTTTTTTTTATTTAAAAAAAAAACTCATAACATAAAAACAAAACAAAAAAAAACCATTCATTTTATATACATTTATTAGCTATGATATTTACGTATGTATAAAAAAAATATATTATTTACTTAAGTTAAATTAGTGTCTCTTTTAAACCAAAGATTCATATCAGTTCTCTTTTTTTCTTTGTTTGCTCTTTTCTCTTTTTGCCAAAACTCCCACACACACATATGCTATTATATGTATTTTGCATCGAAGATTTAATTGGACTAATTTATACACTAATAAATTCCGTAGTAAATAGTTTGACCTCTCCGGGCAAAGAAAATAAATTTTAAGTTCACAATTGTGTCAAATAAACAGTTTTCTCAAATTCGTGGAGTAAGCTTACTAATAAATAGATGTAATTAGAAAGAAAATACCTGGTTTCCCCGGGGAATTGATCGAATCCTCTTGGTGAAAATGGAATCTCCGGTCCTTTGTCGGTGAACGAACTTTGTTTTTTTTTCTTTGAAGTTCGGGTTCCATGGCTAAAGTCTGTTTATTTATTTATTTAATTATTTCTCTTCTGGCGATTCAATATTGTTGCTTATTGAGGCGAATTCTCCGGGCTTGACGTCCCTTCTCCGCTATCGGCAGCTGCTATACATTCGGGGGCAAAGGATTCGGACCCTCCGCACGTTGAAGCCTCTACCCCAGCCTGACCATATTTTATCAAAATGTATATCACGTTGACCGTCCGCTTTCTTCCACCTCCAAACTTATACTCCTAATTAATTTAATTTTTCTTTTTATTCAAACTTATCTTTCTTTTCACTCTTTTTTTTAATTATATTTCCATTCACATTCCATATGCCTTTGTTAAAATGCACCACAAAAGCTTTTTACACCTATTTCTTTCCAATTAATATTTAATTAGTATTAGACATTCCACGATTTTTATACTAATTACTTCCATTGTTCTGCAAAATTAGTCTTCCATCTTGATATTTAAAGTTCTTTTGTTGACTTAATATGTATATATTTAAAAGTTTATCAAACAAAATATTTTTTATTTTTATTTTGTGAATTTTTCATTTTTAATGGTTCAAAAACGCACTCACACATATACATAGCGATGTGTATAGCTGGGTTTGGCAAAAGAGAGAAAAAAAATCAGAGCAAGTGTATAACCCCCCATACCTCTTCTATGAGTTCTTTTTAATTAAAATAACTAAATCAATTCTGTACAACCACGCAAATGACCGTTGATTGTACATCAAACTGTAAATATTAATTTTGTTAGTAAAGTAATATATATATTTAATAATACGTTACTAATAAGATATATATATATTTTAATAATGCGTTAAGTATACGAATATGTATTTGTCTAATTATCGCAACAGGGTTTGATTATACCTGCCCTGTTGCAATATATATATATATGTGAGTGTGTGTGTTTTATTAATAATAACATGGTCACATTATTATAACTTTTGATAGTTTAAGAAATATGTAGAGATAAATAAATAATGTAAAAATTAAATTTAGTAAGGTAAATAAAAAAGTTTAAAATGTTAATAGTAAACTAGAGGATGGAAAATGAGTGGCATTTATTTGAAGAAATTGAAGTATTCTTATTTTGAATAATTTATCAAATGGTAAAGTGAATTATAATATTAGAGAGAATTAAAGTTGAAACAAAACCCAAGAGGTAGAATTGAGTTAATTAAAAAGGTGGCATGTTGTTCATGTTGCAGAGAGTTGTGATGCCTGATTTAACATTTGGATTTGATGCACATTATTTTGTTCAAGGAACTAAGAAAGTTTTAGATAGAATTCCAAAAGCAATAATTATATATGTGTTAGATGTTGTGTTATGGTCAGTGAATGACGCCATTCAATGAAAGTTGGAGCTTTATTAATAAAACATAACTAATATTTTGGTTAGAAAAATTATATAATCTGCAAAGTTAATAGAATGAAATTTATTTTGATGTATTTATATTAGAAACAGTATTAATGAGTAGAGAAACCATTGCAGATAAAGAGAAAAAAAAAGTGAAATTATGAAAAATAGAGAATTTATTACAGATACATCAATATGATGGGAGAAGAAAGTATATAATTTAGTTAAAGAAAAAAAAAATTAAAGTTATGAAAAATAAATATAACTAAAAAAACACTTAAGATTTATATATATCAAAAATATATAATATATGAACTGATGTATGATTTCACTAAACGGAACTTATGGGTATATATATACACCTGGGTCGCGTTTTATGCGGATTATTTTAATGCGATTTTGAAGTTATGCGATTCATGTTTCTTCTTAATATCTTTCATATTTCACTATATTTATTAGATATCAAGAAATTTAAATTATTAATTTATTTTGACTTGAAATTTTTTTTTTTAAAATAATAATGTTATATTAGCAGCTAATGTGAATATGGCCTGAAGCTATATTTAGAATCTTAGCTTCTATGTAAATAACCTACTTATACTAATGAGTAAATAATAATAATAGATTTATACTTACGTATAAAAATATCACAATAAATATTCAAAGATTTTAAACTTTTAAAATGTATTTTGTTAGATATAACAGAAATAATTAATGTTGTAGATTTTTAAAATAATGAAGATTTTATTGATTTTGTAAACTGAAAATAATCTTTCTAATGATAATGTATAATCTTTTTGTTTTGATTGTGATCTCATTTTTTTTTAATATAGAAACAAAATGTGAACATTTAAAATTTATTTCAGTAGTGAACAAAAAAAGATAAATTTATTATTTTCTGATACATAAAATTCAGTTAATCATAGATTTTAGATTGATGTGTGAGACAAAGACAATTATCAGAAAATGCTGAAATTCTGAGAGAATTTCCTGCAATGAACCACCTCTTAAATTTCAACGAGATCTAAATAGTTATATGTCTGGATATCACAAGCTTTATAAACAATTAGTAAAATCATCATCTCAAAGTTTAATCACTGATTATATTGTCAACAGAAAACCATTAACCCAGCACAAGACTGAAAGTGGTGTTAGTTGTACTTGCTCTTGTGGCGAATCTGATTTCTTACCAGTTTACAAACAAACGCATATTGTCAAATAGTAGTAATGACTAAAATATGTATGAACAAAATATAAAATTAAATACTGTAGTTAATAAAAAAAGTAAAAAAAGTTTGTCTTGTATTAATTTTTTTCAAATATTGGAAATTTTTTATTAGTCATACTTTAATTCCTTATTTTTTTAATGTGAATTTTAAAGTAATTTTTCCTTGTTGCTTTGCTTTTATGTGATTTCTGAATATTACAGAACCTATCCCCCATTTTTCAAGGTAAGTTAAGTCTATTTTTGTGCATTTTTTTTAATGCGGGTTTTTTTTGTGGAACCTATCTACCACATAAAACAAGACCCAGGTATATATATATATAATGGATATGAAAGAATGGAGACAAAAATGAAATAAAAATTTTAATTGTAGATGTGATTTATGTGGAGATGAAAGATGTAGGATAATGAACATTGTTTTTTGAATGTGATATTGATAGATATCTCGATAAATTTTATAGTAAATATATAAAACAGTAAAAGTAAAGGAAATAAAGAGATGCAATTTTTTTTTCCATTTAGGTCTTTATGATAAAAATGTAAAATATGAGAATAGGAAAGTGAAAGTCTGTTCTGGGAAATGATTTAATATAAGAGTTTAAGAAATAAATGAATTTATTATAATTTATGATAATTTCAGAACAAAAAAATATATTTTTAATTTGACTTACAGGATTTCTGTGTATATGAACTATCCATAGAGATTTTTGAATTTGTCTCAGAAGTAGCCACTTACATTTTATCATTTGATTTTGAAATTATTACATTTTTTAGTTTTAGTTTTGTTTTTGTTGAAAAGTGTTGATGGAATTTTCAAATGCTAAATCTACCTGATAAATTAAAAGTAATTAATTTTTGCCCCCCCCCCCAATGGAACATTAGAAGAGATAATTTTTCATTGGCTAATTTTGAATATTCAGCTTTTTATATAGCTTATGGAGTGAAGTTATTATAAAATTAGATGGTATTTTTAATCACAAAAAAGTTGTTGTTGGCTTTGATAATTATAAAATCTGACTTTGATGGTCTTTATTTCCCTATGTTCTGATAATTTATTTCTTGCTTACGAGTTTTTATAACAATAATCTTCAATAATGTTTCTTTTTACAGAAATAGTTAGGCACAGAATGTTTATTCCGCTTCGTTTAGCCAATAGTACCTTGGAATACATGTGTGATAATAATATTTCTCACATTCAAATATTAAATTATATATATATATTATTGTGTGCATAAGAATATAATTCTTACTGAATGTGAAACATGAGGTTTTGTTTCTTAGGGCATTTGATATTAAAGTTAGATTTTTGTGATTATCTGTTTTTTTAGCTTTTCTAAAATTATCTAAAATAATATTAGTACTTAAAAATGAGAAATTAAAATTCTTTTTTTTTATTTTAATACTTTGAATAAATTACATATAAAATAATAATGAATAATAAATTTATTGTCTTAAATTATTATTTAATATTAAATAAATTCTACACTATGGGATGAGTTATTAAATTTTTAAAAAAAATTTCATCAATGGGAATTTAAAAAGTTACTTCTTTAAGTGGAGTTAAAAGATCATAAAATTCTGAAGCAATAATTGAAAAATTAATATTTCAAATATTTGAAATAACTTTAGTCTCTGCCTTGATGAGAAATTCATATTTTTAAAACTTTGAATTTAAAACCGATTATTCTTTTATTCTGTTTGTCTTCTTAAATTTACTTTGTGTTTTAGATGAATTCAGCTCTCAACTAGTTAAATCACAGATGTTTGAGATGAACAAAAGCTAGAGTTGCTTCCATTTTTAACCCCTAATAGTTATTTAATTCTTAGACTTAACAAAGAATTTGATTCTGTACGTGCTTTTATATACATAGAAAAAAGATGTTTAAATAAATAAATAAATAAACTTTTACATTGATCTGGATCCATATTTCTTAGAATGTTATAATCTATGAATTGTTAGTATGTAGTATCATTTTTTATATTTATAAATATTACTTTATTTTAATTTTCTATTTAAACTATCTTATGAAAAAATTGATGATGACTATATTAAATTTGCTTGAGATAGAATATGGTCCTTTTGTATAAATTTATTTGCACATATATAAGTATACTAAGACAATTATTTAATTATAAACTTACAAATATGGTTTACTTATTTTTCAAGATGAATTATTCCAGGAAGTAGTAATGATTCCCCTTACCAAACATTCTAATCAAATCTTGAAAAATCCTGATCCATTTCTTGAAAAGATTGACAAATTAAATGACAAATGCACTAAGAAAATAAAAGACTTGATTTATTAAAAGCATTAAAATTTTTAACAAATAAAATATTTAACATAAACATAATTTTAGTTAACTCTCTCTCTTTTATTATGGGATTTACATATCATTTCTAATAACTACTATTTAATAAAATGGAAAATAAAAATATAATTTTCTTTTTTCTATTACAGAGCTTTTTTAATATTTTATATTTTAGTTTCTAGTAAAATTATTGACTGATTGACAGATACTTTTTTACCATCACATGCGCATCTAATCTAATGTTATTTCACTAAAATTATGGTTTGAATATTTATGAAACTATCACCAATGAATACCGTGTTTAAAGTGAAATAAATTATTCTTCTTCATGGAAGTCAATTATTTGAATGCGATGTCTTTTACTTATGTTACATTGATAATATATTTTCAAATTTTATCATTATATATATATATTGTAACGTTTATTTATATACGTTGCAAATATATTGGCATTTGGTAGAAGCTAAAAAATAAAAGTAAATTTAGATTTTTTTTTGACTAATTTTTTTTTTAAAAAAAATAACGTACAATGAAAGTTAAATTATTCTTTCGTTTTTTTTTTATGTAATTAGAAATAAAAGTTAGAATTGGAGAGAACAAAAGACACAAATTACCAATCTAGATAAGAGAAAGTAAAAATATTTTAACTAATTAAAGATGGCAGAATTATGCTGAAAAAAATAGAGACTTTGTAACATAAATTTTATAAAGAATATATAAGATCAACGGATATTTGGACAAACAAAAGATATGCACAGAAGTCGGAAAACTGGGCCTCTAGAGAGTATAAAAGGCAGAGATCAGTTTGAAGGACATCTTGTTCGTTTTGTTTCTCTAGTTGGTCTTGGATAACATTAATATATCCAAGATCGCTCTTCGCTGAAGGAATTCGGCATGTCGCAGTGAACCGGAGCTCCTGAAGACATCGGACCTAAGGATGTACACCAGGAAAAGCCTTCGTGACCGACTGGGGAAATGGACCACAAGATCAAGCAATAACCAAAAGGCCGAGCTCATTATAACCAAAAAAACTATGCATAGTTATCTACTACTGAATTCATGAAACTTACCGGTAAGAATAATTATCCTGATTGTGACAAAGTTAACTATTTAAAACTATTCGTAAAAATATACGTATAAAAGAATCCCGATAGTGACTTTAATTTTTCTATATGAGAGACTCTTATTTAACCAAGAACTTTGTAATTAATTATTCAGCAGTTATTTTTTATTATTAATGTTTCACTTCAGAATTAAGTGTATTCTCTCCAATTTATTTGATAAATAATTTATTTCAAACATTTTTTATCTATTAGAATAAATATATTTCTAATACCAATTTTCATTTGTGCGTTATTAATAATAGTTATTATTTTTTATTATTAAATCTATTAGTAGTTTAATAAGATTTAAAAATGTAATTTACCTTTGCCAATATGTTTGAATAAGCCCAGGAATAATAATCTTAAAAAAAAAGATAATTCTAGTTTACCGTAAAATTACCGATTCTTAAAATCTAAGACCAATAATTTTAAAAATATTTTATTTTTTTTATTTGCGAGACATGCTGGCGACAGATATCAGCGGTCTTTTTTAGAATAAAAAGACCTGGCACCTATCAAATAAATTAAAAGCTGATCTCATCAATAGCATAATCATCAACCATCAATAGGCAAAGTTTGATCAGGAAATATCGCTGTGTTTTTTAGGAAAAGAAATACAACTTTCTTTTTTCTTTTGATACAGCTTGATCAACTCACGCTCAAATATAAATTTGAGGCGAATAGTGGCCTAGTAATACGAAAAACGTTACAATATATATATAGCATCTGCATGCTAGACACTAAGTAAGATGTGCATGAATATTAATATATGTAAAATATATGGAGATTGGTCATAGATTAGATAGATTGGATTATTGAAGCTTGCTTTTTGTTGACTGGAACTAAGAAGATTGGATATAGATCTTTTATGTTAAACAACCTTTATGATAGATAATTTGCTAAATCACATAGATATGTGGTGGTAAACTGACTGAGGTGTGAAAACACAAATTTAGGATTCCATATGGCCCTGGATAACGAGAGTTTGGTATTGTGGTTAGCTTCAGCAAGAAATCAGCATGGAATGGTTTATCTAACTCTGGTTGGTCAAATAGATCTTCAGGTGATATGAAGGCACAATGTGACTGCAGCTTTTGTTTGAAATATTTGTATATTAGTTCTATCATATTATGTTCAGCTTTGGTGACATTCTTGGTTTCAAGTGCTTATGGAACTTTGACAGTGGAAGGATATCCCAGAGCCCATCTAATGTACCCTCGTATCCAGTTGTGTTGTTTTGTTAGACAGATGTTTTTATTTTTTGTGGCAAGTACTCTTTTAGAGTGTTGCAGGTGTCATTATATATTTGTCTGTCTTTGTATATGTGCATAGGTATCTGGAGCAGAGTTATACATGGTGATTCTTTTATGTAATACATCAGCCAAAGTTAGGAATCTGGAGGGTGGTGGTGTGGTTCTGGTAATATAATTTATATTAAGTGACATAATGTTGATAAAAGAAATGTACCATTGAACAGGATCAAGTTGTATAGTGCTAGTTTAAATAACATAATGTATGTTTCAGAGTACAAATATTCAGAAGTGTGTGCAGGAATAATTATTCTTATTGTTTTATGAAGTTGAATTGTTGATGTTTGTGTTGCACTTAGATTAAGTTTGATATTTGACTAGAGTGGTCAAAAAAGGGTGAGGGATTAAATTTTAACTTAATTAAATGATGAAGCATGGGTGAATAAAAGCACAGATCAATAAGTGATGTGTGACAACTGTTGTAGAAAGAAGTGGAGTTAGGTGGTAAGAAACATTCAGCACTCATTAGGGGTATTGCAAGTTGATGTGGCCACTTTGAAACAAAAGTGTGATAACTCATGTTAAAGTCACCATTAAAACAACTGGGTAAGAGATTGAAGATAGTAGTGAATTGATGGTAAGCAGTAATCTTGAGATGACAGCTGGTCCAAGAGGTATGTAAACAAAAACTGTTGAGTGCAACAGTATGGTGGGGAAAAGTGAATATAAGTAGGTTTGAGTTAATATATATGATTTTAAAGAATGAAAATTGACAGGTACCTCTTGAAGGTGACGATAAATCTCATGAACCAATGAAAAAGCCTTGTGTCCTTAAATAGGTTGTGGGGTCAGTCTGAGAACCACTATATATTTTTGTTTCCAGCAGACTCCAGATGTATTATTGTGTAAATTGAATCCATTTACTTAGCTGGAGGTTTTTTTGAATTGAGTTTAGATCTCAAACATTGAAAGCTCCTATATTTATTTTCATGTTGAAAGTGAATGAATATAAAAAAATAGAGCATATGTTTTGAGGATCAGCTGTTTTATATTGACTGGATTGAGATTTCCATTTGTTGCTTTGTTTATAAGGTTTAGAAAAAGGATTGTATAAACATAAATGGCTAGCTATGATTCAAAATTAAAATTTTTAGGGCTGGCATCTAGAGCATCAAAATATTTAAGAGATGGTTTGTTTGCATTATTTATTTTAAGCAGGGAAAGTCTGATATCTGTTGGTATACTAGTGTATATAGGGTTTGTTTTTGATTTATTGCGTGAGTGTGGTTCAGTTAGAGCTTCCTGTGTTTGTTGAGGGTCTGTTAAGTGGGGGCTACAGGATTCTAGGTTATAAATGCTGCTATTAGTGGAGCATGTTAGGTTAATTTCGGTATCAAGTGTTTTATTTTTTTATTACGATGTTTTCTTTTGGAAGGGTAATCTGTGTCACAGTTTTCAACTATTGGCAATGGAGCTGGTCTTGTTTATTATAGGTGAAAATTGGCTAGTATTATTGTGAATAATTGACTGTGGTACCTTAGCTATATGAGTTGAATCTGTTTACATTGTTTGGCTGATGAGGTGAGAGTATGATTATCATCACCCTGAGTAGATTTGCTGCTGATGATAATGGGGGTGCTGAAGGTTTGTCTCGATGGAGAGGTCAATCGGTGAAGCATCTTCATTTGAGGGAGAGATTACATGTGTATTAGATGTTTTGTCACTATTGTCTTGGTTTTGACTATGGATGTGTCTAGGTGTATGGTTAACCCTCTTGTGTATAGGCAAAGTGTTGCCTCTTGGTCAGTAATCTGAGTAGGTATAGTGTTTGGGTCATTGTTTTTATTTAGCTTGACTTTAAACTCATAGCTGTTGATGTATATTGAAACTGGGATATCCTTTAGATAAACTGGTTGCAATGAGACAACCTTCCCGAAAGGCTCCATTAATTTTTGAAAATCCTGTGGAATAACCTAGGTATGTATTTTTCAATATGCCTGTTATGTATCTCTGTTTGTTTTCATCTACAGCAATTAGAGCAAAATGACCCAGTGTTTTGATGTTCATTTTAAATCTATTTTTTTTTTTGTTTAATCATGGAATTTTATATCTTTTGATTGGGGTGATCAGCTAAGCATAAACACTGTCCCATAAATTGTGCAGAGTGAGTGCTTCATATACTCTTGGGAATTTATACAAAGAACAATGAATATCTGTAGCTGATAAAATTATTGAACAATCTGTGAAAAAAAATGGCAGCAAGTGTTAAAAAAGTCCATTCGGAATGGTGTCGTGGAACTTCTCTGAAATGCTATCTAGCATGTCAGCATTCCATATTACAGAAAGGTGGGATTATGTTTCTTAACCATTTTGATTTTTGTAAATCTAAATTTTCAATATCGCTGGTTGTAGATTTTCTGAATCTTTGGGAACAGGAGTTAAAGTTCATGCTTGTAATTAGGATAGAGTTTGCTTTTTTTTTTTTTTTGCAATATCAGCAAATGTTTTTTTTTTTTTATTATTAATTAAAGTAACATTATTTCTTTGGTTTGTTTTTTCACTCACATTAGTTAATACTGAAAGGATGGCAGCCATTTACGTTATCTTTAACCGACGCTGTGAACTAACTGTATTAGTTGTTTGTTTGTTTTTTCACAGACGCACACACGAATATTTGCAAACTTTTATAATATTAATAATTTGTTATTGTTTTTAAAAAAATAATTAAGAATTACCTTTTGTGATGGAATTACAAATAATAATATTAAAAATAGCAGGAGACTTTTATAATACTTGCAGCCATGTGTCTAACGAGGTATTCCATGAAGACAAGCTTGCTAATAACAATAATTTGTTTTAAAAAAACATAGTTATTAATGTTATCATACCACAAATGTTAAATTCATATGACATTAATAATAAATTTTAAACATATGCATTTGGTAATCATATCTTCAAACCTCTTTTTCAAAGCACTGTTTTAACAAAACTAGTTTTAATATTTATTATCTTAAATTATTATCCCATTAATTTAGTCATACAAACATATACATCAGATGCATTCTATGCTCCACATAATAAAGCAAAAATATAATACATTAGTTTTTTGGGGTAATAAGAAAAAGAGATGTATATATATAAAATTTCTCTCAAATTTTATTCTTCTTACCCTATAAGAGAAAAAATATAAATCTCATTCAAAAAATGTTTAAAGGTAATGAAAAAAAAAAAGAATGATGATTATAATAGCTTATAAATCAGAATAATTCCTATTGATAATGTAATGGAACTGTTAACATTCTGGATAACAGTAACATACTTTAAACACAACACAGAATTCTTCTAGCAAAATTCATGAATGGTAGGTTCAACACTATCATCCTTGATTAGCAATATTTACATGAAAGAATTTGAAACCACAGTCATAAGTACTAATTCTTATCCATTTAAAGTTTGGCTTTGTTATGATAATGATACATTAGTTACATGGTGAAACACTATTACAAACATTCTGTACACACATCAACAATATATCCCCTTTCAATTAAATACATACTGATGTTCTCTTGTCAAGACTTCCTCAAGGCAAAATCAAATCTATACAGAAAACCCACATAGACCTACAACTGAAGCACAAAATATGGAATTTATTCAGAAACTAATGATTTGGAAAAATATTACATAAAACAAACTCTCATGAAGAATGGATATCTATAAGCTGTCATTAAAAAAAATTAAATAAATAACAAAAAAGATACACCAAAAGAAAAAATAATTATTGCTACCATAGTCTATCCATATGTATCAAGAATAACAGACAAACTAAAAAAAATCTACATCTACAAAACATAAACTTGAAATGCTGGAAAACCAAAACTGCATCTATGAAATATCTTGTGAATATGGAAAAATATATATTAGTAATACCAATAACTCTATTGAAAAGTGATTAAAGTGCACACACTGATGATTAGAAAAGAGAAAACAGACATTTAAAGTTGCAGACCTTGTAAGTACCATTGGACAATCAGTTCGGAAAGTACAAAAATATTGGAAAGAGAATGACAAATAACATCTTAAGTAAACCTATTATGATAATATATGATGTCTGGAAGCCACCAATTAACCTTGCTTTTAAGAAAAAGTGAAAAAATCGGGACTCTCTTAGATAACTATATGAAATTTCTAATGACTTGACTTTGGCAGAATGCCTCAATTGGAGCATTATTTTAAATTCAATATTCACAAATCTAAAGGTCTAGGTTCAGTTCTCTTCTTAATACTGCCACTGGTTAGGCCAACAACATCTGTAGTGTTATATATTAACTATGTGCTAATATTGATGGCTTAATTTATTTGGAAAATTTAAATAAAGTTTGAATTTTAAGTCATTCAATATTTAATATTAGATGATGAAAATAAAACATACAATGCATCACAAATTAAATCTATTTTGATTGGAATAAAAATAAGTTAATATTGCTAAAGTAATTTGGGTATTTTAACACTTAGAGGTGCCAAGTTTACATGTCTAAAGCTATTTTTAACCATGAGAAGATCACCTTCTCACTAAAATCCCTCTTGCTAAAAAACATTATCAAGAGTTGTAAGAAATGTCTGAAAAATGAAGGGTGACATAAGTGTACATATGGGGACTGCATACTACCTGAGATCATTGATAAATGTAAGTATTGGCTCTTAATTTATAGGCAAAATACTCCAGGAAAGTACCTTTTCTCACCATCTTACAATGTGTAAAGATAGCACTCTGAGTTGCTTGCAACTTCATTAACCTGACAGAACATGACCCACCTAATAATATTAAGAGGATTTTAAATTATGGCCCATGATTTGTTAATGGAATTTGGAAGTATTCAATAAAGGAACTTGCTGCTAACATTGAAATGATTTATAATGACAAAAGGGAAGCTGTTATTTGTCAAGTTTTGCAGAACATTTTCAGTAAACAATCCAAGGGGCAAGTCAAGGTGTGGTTTAAATGTATAGACTCTACCAGTCAATATTTTTATGAAAATGACATAATTTGTATGAAAGAGGATCAAGGAAAATGATTTATTTATTATCTAAACAGTATTTTACCATGAAAATGGGAACACAAATTAATAAATTAAGAATTAAGCCAATAGACTCATATATCTTAAAAAGAAATAACGATAAATTTACATCTGATGTTCTATACAAATTTTATAATAAAGCATTTTTGAAATATGAATACTTTAACATCTACCCATCTGATGCAACTCCACCAGACTATTCACCAATATAAAATTACAAAAAATTGAATGCCCCCTATGCCTATCGACTTTGACAGAGTCTATTACTACATGACTTCCAAAATGATTGGCCAATGTCTTATAGATCAATTTAGTTTTGGTAGATTTACTCTCAAGTCTTCATTTGAATGTGTTGATAGAATTAAAAATATTCACTCAATAAATAAGATCATTTAGCATCATTGGACATCACTGAGCTGTATAGTTCCATCCCCACACGTATTATCCAACCAAATTATTAAAAAGGCTCTGAATAAAGCTGAATATAATATGCATAGGAGCAAATTTATCTTAGAATGCTTAAACATTTATTACAAAATGGATGATGGTTGGTCTATGGGCCTGTCATAAGTGGGCTAATGTCTATTATAGTGCTCAACAAATTAAAAGAAGAGGTCTTACCAAAATACTTTGAGTCGATTCCCTTATTATATATATGTTATGTGAATGATGTTCTTATTTGTACCCCCAATACACAAATCCATATAATACAGACTGATATCTCAAATGTCTCTTCATTAAAATAGACACAAGGGAATGGAGACAACTGGAAAAGCATCAAGTTTCTGGTCTTGTACATTCAGCATGAAACCACCCACGTCAACTATAAAATGCTTACTAACCTCTCAAATGCTCTTTATTAAAATAGACATGAAAGAATAAGAACAAACAGCAAGGCATCAAGTTCCTGGACTTTTGCATTCAGCATGAAACCAACCACCTCAACAGTAAAATGTTTGTAAAGCCTATTCATGTTTGGAACCCCATATCTTTGAAAGTCTTACAAACTAGTCAGTCTCAAGGCATCTTTATATAAGAACCATTATCTGTGTAAATTCGAGTCCAATAAGAAAAATTATAGATTCTTGTATCACAGATTTACCTAACATGGATATAAAAACATAACTCTTACTTAAACCATTAAAACAATTATTATTTCAAAATTGAACATCTGCCCATAGCAACCAATGACAAACCCTAGATATCACTACTTTATATCTCTGATGCTACCCATTGTATTATCAAAGTCTGTGCTTTAACTCATCAAATTGGCCTTTGCACCCCTCCCACACTTAAATCGGCTAATTAACCACACTAAAGATAGTCTGCACTTAGACCAGAAGTCAAAATAATATACAAAATTGCATGCTACTAACTGCCATTCTGTATATTATGGCGAATCATGCATCCTATCCACCTGAATTCCACAACACTGATGTCTATATAACGATACCAAAGCTCAAACTGATGTCAAATCAATCTTCTATGAGCTAGAATCCAATTTTGACCATACCTTCGAACCTACATCTGCCAGTGTGGTCTGGTCTCAACATAATGATGCCAAGTGGAAGATGAAAGAGGACTAGCACATTGCCAGAAATAAACACAATTAACATAAAAGATTTTGCATCCTCTTTTTAAAAAAATGGTCAAAATAAATAACTTAGTTACTATTCAAATAAGCAAATTCCCTATTGAGTTTTGTTTCTTTAATAAATGGTACAATATTCTTTTCACTGTCAATGCCACATAATTGTGACTAGTATGATTAAGTAGATGAAAGTGCACTAGGTATATTTTGCTAATTAGCTCATCATGCATATATTTTTTTTGTTACATTTTCCGAGATATAGCTCACTAAATTCTTGATGTTACATTTTAAGTTCATCAGTGGCAACCCCATTCTGCAATTTTTTCAATAGACTCTAGCGACTGATTATTTTCAATACGTACCATATTTAATTTTTTTTATGCAATTAAATCTTTTTTATGAATATTCAATAATAATAATAATATTTTTTTTACAACAGCTATATAATCAAATAATAATTTTATACATAAAAAGCTTTTTTCTACACCTGCTTTGGTGCTTTTTTTCAAATGTTACAAATCTATTTAATGTTAACGAATCACCTAACATAAAACCACCCAGTGTCCAATAATGGAATTAAAACAAACAATAATAATATAAATAATTATTAAAAAAAATCAAAACCCTCATATATAAATTCAATAATTACAAAACAATTGATTATATCATAACAATATGTTAAACAATATTACATGCATTTTTTAATATACAATTATATAATTTTCCATTCATTTTTAATCAACCAATTATTAACCAAATTTGTAGAAGTCTTATAAATATTCATACAATTAGTCAAATTATTTTTAATATATGTTTCATATATTTGTCTTCTTTTTGAATCTTTGATGAAATTTAAATATTTAATACTTTTTGTAGCATCTATTCTATTGCCATATTTTAAGAAGTGAATATATAATGCAGACCTATCATATATTGTTTAACATATTGTTATGATATAATCGATTGTTTTGTAATTATTGAATTTATATATGAGGGTTTTGATTTGTTTTAATTATTTATATTATTATTGTTTGTTTTAATTCCATTATCAGACACTAGGTGGTTTTATGTCAGGTGATTTATTAACATTAAATAGATTTGTAACATTTGAAAAAGGCATTAAAGCAGGTGCTGAAAAAAGCTTTTTATTAATAAAATTATTTGATTATATAGCTGTTATAAATAATTATTATTTTTTTATTATTATTTTGTGGAAGAGCCACATAAGGATTGTTATTCCTTTTCAATTTTGATCTTATGTGTATATTGTAACCTTCTTCCATAGCTAACAATCAATCTAGCCTCATGTTTTAGGGCAACCAAATCCTCCTATGTAACCTTCCTAGCTACAACTAATCTAGCCTCACATTTTAGGGTGACCAAATCTTCCTATATAACCTTCTTAGCTAGCAATCATCATGCAACCTGTCTCACATACTACCATATTGTATCCTGCTACCTCCAATTAACTATTTGACATAATCCAACTATGTAACCTTCCCTTAGAAGCTGGAATCATATACAAATCTGGCCACACATCTCATGTCATCAAATCCACCCTGTGTAACCTACACTATCTGAATCATCAAGAAGATATGCCTAAAAATAAATGTTAAACTAAAGAGATGATTTCTTTATTGACTAAGCTTGCATGAAACTATAAACTTAAAGAAGATTACAAGATGATTAATGAAGATAATGACTTCTGGTCAAACTAGCTTTAAAATCCACAAATAAACAAACAAAATGTTATGAAATAAATTTAATATTCATCAAACCAATAAATAAATAATAATTAGATTGATGGAATGAATATGAAATTAAAATTATAATTAAACAATAAGTAAATTAGAATGTAGATGACTAAATGGATGATGAAAATAAGTAATAATTAAATAATAAAATGAAATGAGTCTGAGAATGAAGAGAAAAGAATGAAGATGTATAAGAATAATGAATGATTAAGATGATGGTAGAATAAGAGTTAATGGATGATTAAGATGATAATGGAATAAGAGCTAGTGAATGGTGAGTTAATTAGGATAATGAATTAGGGTGAAAGAAGAATAAAAAAATAAAGAAAGATTGAAATAACAGATGAGAAGAATGATGATGATGGAAGATAATGTCCAGAACTCTAAACTGATATTGAATTAAATGATAATAAGGTAACTAAATAAAATAGGGATTCCAAGCTTTAAGTTTGGTTGACTTTCATAAAACTGTGAATATAACATGACTCAAATTCACTACAATAACCAACTAGATATAAAATTTACCATAAATACATATTCTACATTACAAATTAATAACTTATTCTTCTCAGGGTTCAAACAACTCAAAGATTGTTATACAAGTTATACTTGGGTCAGTGAGAGGGAGTTTGCCACTACCCAAATATAATGCACAAAACGGTTCTTAATACAAAATCGAATTAACAAACAATATTTAGTAATTTCAAGGAAACTTCATAAACTCCTTAACTATTAATAAACTTTAAGCTTCAAGAAACAGGAATAAATTTTCAATAAATAAACACAATAACTTACCAACTTCCTTTTCTCAAATAATTATAGACAATGTGATTAAGATCAGTGAATGATAAATCTTCGGGTTCAAATAAACCGATTAAACCCATATTAAGTGTTTATCTTTTAGTATACCACTTAAAATAATATGCACTCTAGGTTAATAATATTTTGATTAATAAGTGATGATGCCTTAGATGTATTCGTAAATCACAGGGCTTACCAAAATTATTATGATATACCAACATATAGTTACTTATACTATATTGATCAATGATGATTTCCATGTAATCAGATGATAGATCAAGAGCAATAACAATAATAATGTGTGTGATGATTAGCAATAAGACTACAAACAACTAAATAAATTTTTAACACAACAAGATTTATTTACACTATTTACAATTTTATTTCAGACACATTGCATGAAATAAGACGAATACATTAAATAAAATCAGGGATGGAAAATAATTGGTATCCCATTGACTATACCAGGGGTCCCCAACCTTTTTGCACTTAAAAGACATTCTATAATACCGACCAGGTGGCGGGCACCATTTATTTTTTCAACCAGGTGGCAAGCACCATTTATTTTTTGAATGTAAGTTTATAGTTGGATATTGTTAATAATACACATAATGTACAAAAAAAATATTTATTTCAAAAATACAATTTTAATTAATTAACGTTTACATGTTTACGCTGTAAAAGTATAATATGCCCTACAATTTGATTAAAATATAATACAATACTTTATAAGAAAATTTAAAAATTAAATTTATTTGTATCAGATAAATAATTTTTTATCATGTTCGGACAGTGGCGGGCACCATGGTGCCCATTGGTATAGGGTTGGGGACCCCTGGACTATACACATAGTAAATAAGACAAACTAATACAGTGATATTCATAGTATCACTATCATTATTGGCTATGTTTCTATTATTTATCTTAGAAAATAAGATAGTTAATCTTTATTTAAACTAAATAAGCACTCAAATTGTAAAATCAAAAGTGTGTTTAAATCTTTGGGATATGTGCAAATTTTAAATCTAAAACTCAAAAATTATAAAGTAGTGCATTATACTAAAGCTATTTCATTTAGCAGAATATGATAAGAACAATTATCATATTCAGCACAATTAACAATTTTTATCATTTACTATGAAAAGATTCATTGTATTAATGTGGGGACAGACATCAGAAGTCAAATGCACACATGACACCCCAAACATTGCCTATATCCACAACCTAATCATTTTAATAGTTAACCTATCTTACCGATCCATCGGCGAATCACTGCTTGATGAAGATAAATCAACATTGCACATGTGTATCTCTTGCTCTTTCATATAGAATTTCTACAATCACTAGTAAGTTTTGGTTGGTTTGTCTATAAACTGATGAAGATCCTACATCATCATAAAGACACTTCCAATTAGGCAAACACTATAGATAGACTAGTGTCCTTGAATCTAACTTTATCTTATCTTTGCTATTTTATTTTAAAATACTAAAACTTTACCATACACAGTGGAAAACTAACTACATAACCCCATGAGGGATCAAACAATAAAGGGAGGTTCTACAAAACAACATGATAATTGTACAATAATATGGCCAATCCTAATACATTTTCATATGAATAAAAGTGTGGGCAATGCCTCATCACAGGGAAATAGAATTCAGACCATGGGTATCATCCTCTCTTGGAATTAACTATGCTAACTAAGCATTAACTATTAATCAACCTTGACAATATCATCCTCTCATGTAATCAGCAATGGGAGATTCTCCATCAGCCCATGCACAATATTAATATTAATGATACTATATTTGATGCCATTATATGTGGCATATATTTATCAGCTGAAAGCTGTCATGAATCCTAATCAATACCATAGCAAGATAAATACTCTTAACAATAAAAGTGGAAACTTAAATATTCCATTTCACAATGCAGAAACTATTAATGTATTAATAAACAAACCACCAACCTATAAGACAAATGACTATTAATTATTTTAAAATAATAATGATACTTTTGTTATAGCAAGCCATTCACACATAAATGATGAAGATTAGTTTACATTTTATATTTAAAGTGGACATGTTCACTCGTAGGCAAAATTTAAGAAATGCAAAATGCTTATATCAGTTATTTCATATAATAAGACAATTGTGTCATGTGTATTTCTTGGACAAATTTAGTCTGTTTGTTTACCCTTCAATAAAATATTAAAATCTGTCTTAAAAATGCGAGAGATAAATATCTCTCTCACTCTCTCTCTGTCTAGATAAATGATATTTAATAATATGTTTTCCCTTAACTGGGAAAATAACAAAAATATGTGTAATATATATTTTTATACATCTCTTCATCCTTAACTAAATATATTTTATACCACAATAAATATATTTTTAAAAAAAATCCCTGAATATCACATGACAAAAGTATATTATAATACTAAACATAGCAATAACAAAAAAAAAATAAACGAGCATTTTCTCCCATTAGATTTTATCCTATTAGTCCAAACTTATGAGCTAAAATGATAAGAAAACTGTTATCATGAGCAAACATTCCTAAGTAATGTGTATATATATATTTGATTATTATGTTCGATGCTAGCATAGTGAGATAATATTCAAATACTTCCGAGTATAGCACAATTAAAAATAGGTTTATCCACATTTTTTTATAGATTTTCTTTAAATGAATTTATATGTCTATTACGATCTTTAAAACAAACTTTTTGAGATCATTTATTGATTTATTTACTTCATTTTTTCATCCATGGTGATATCTGTAATAACTTTAAATGATTTGGGCAATTTTAAAACATTTTAAAATATTATTAATTCGCATGTTGTACAATCAAGATAAAAAGTAAAGATTTATTTTATTTCATTTCTATCAGCAAATTAAGATGTATTTAATAATACTAAGAAGAATTTATTCAATTGTGACCAATTATCAATACAATACCCTTGGCATTAATAATCTGTCATTTTTCCATTTTCAATAACTAAGCAAATTCGTGCTAAACCACTTCTTGGCAGACGAGTTTTTTTCTTTAATGAGAATAAGAAATAAGTTCATGCATTTTTCTTTTTAAATTGATTAAACTTTATATGACTTAAAAAAATTATTTTTTAGTTGGTTTGCTTTATATTTTCACGCTTTTTTTTAAATTATTTCGAATTATATTTTATGAAGATTATAAACTATAAGTAAACGTATTTTCTTATTCAGAATAAAAAGCACGAAAACCAAAACACCTTAATCTTTTTCTTTTCAATCTAAATAATTTACGGGTCATTTTTAAATCTGAAAATTGACTAATATAACAAAATAAAAGTAATTGCTTACATTTTCTGGAATTGTTCTTCATTTGAAGTAGTATTTGTTGAGGCAAATAATTATCAGCATGGGTGTCATTCTATCTTCTCCAATATGCATATCAGGAATTATAAAATCGATGGAAAATAGTGATGAAATAATACAAGGTTTTCTTGAGGTTTCTTACTCCATATTTTTAACTCCACATTATCTTGTAATTTTATTCAATTTAATCCACAAGGTTGTTACTTTCAGCTTTTTATTTTATTTTATAAGTGTAAGGATTGAAATCCTCTTATTCAGATTTTTTTCTCTTAATAGCCCTCCCTACAGACTTTGATATATTATTTATACCTTGTATTACATTGCATTATGGTACTAAATGGGCCAATAACTGAACAGTGTGAATAAATTAATATTTCTCCATCTAGTGATAAAAAAATTAGACGGTTACATTTCAATTTAAATTAAAATACAATATATTTGAAGATTGTTTACAAAATTTAGAAGAATTAGAAATTTTTTTCTTTTCTTTTAATTACTGTTTAATAATAATAATAAAGTGCTAAATATTTTCATACTTCCAAATTGGTTTAATACTATTAAAATATTATTTGAAATAGAGCTGCCACTAGAACTTATGATAAAATGTCTATGAAATTCATATCCACTCTATCAGATTTTCCAGTGTGTCTCAAACAGTCCAAGTCATCATCACTTTCAGGATATTTATTGGTGAGCTTTTACTTAATTGAAAAATTATAATCCAATAAGCATTTCAATCTGTAACTGATTTTTACACACTGATTTTTCAATATATTATAAATTACTATTAATTAAAATTTAAAATTTTACATGCTGGATCACTTGAATAAAAGCTTGATGTAATTGAACCAAACCATATGGTTACAATATATATTTAAGCCTTCTTATAATTAAAATAAAAATATATTTAAAATTATTATTTTAAAATTGTGAAAATAAATATCTAACTTAAAGTCTTACCAATAACTAAGAAACACATTCTTATTGGCTTCACAATACCTATTCAAAAAGTTAGAATAAAATATTAGATTTTATAATTTTATGTTATTAAAAAATATATTTAGAATCAGCATTATAAAAAAATTTAATAGTTAATGAATTATTAATTATTATTAAAATATTTCACTGTAATGACTGTTTCTGTGGTTATTTCTAGTTTTTGTCATGTATTTTCTATACTTTCTAAGAAAAATTTTTAAAAAAATGTTTTGAAATATGGTCTTCCCTAATGACATAGTTTTTGGTTTAATGAGTCTTTTACAAAAATATTGCATTATAATCAGTAACAATTACTGAAAATCATGTTGTTTTTTTGTGGCATTTAGCTACATGGTAAAACAATCCAAAGCATCAGCCAATCACAAATTGCTCCACCTTCTTCATAGTTATGTCAGAACAATAGAATATGCTGTCAATCACATCCAAAAGTCCATATACTTCCAATATCTTTTGGATTTTTCTGTAAATTAATACATTAAAAATGGAAGCTTTGTAGAAAGAATTGCTGCAGCTTGTTGCACACTATAATTTAATGTATACAATGGTTTAAAATGAAATAGAAAAGTAACGATCATGCTGCCTAAAATGTCAAATATGATAGCTCTATCACAGCTTACTTTTGTGAAGGAATTAAATTAAGATAACTTTTTATAATAATTATTGAAAATATTTTGTAAAAAAGGATTGAAATGTTCAAAATCAGTTTATTGTAGTACACATATTAGTAAGTTTATCTTTAATACTCTGAGTGATGGGCAAGTTTTTTTTATAAATCAACTATGTATGTAGAATGTTCTTATTATATTTAAAGTAAGTAATTTAGGAAATCAGGTTTATGGTTCACATTAATACGTAGCTAATCATACAATCAAATATAATTTCAGGTCTATATACTTTTTTTAATAATGTGGCATTTTTATATTTTGAAGGAACTTTTTAGCATGAGAACTATGTACTTATGTAAATTATAAAAAGCACTGATATGGCAGATTATAATCTCCCTGACTTCATGATCAGTAGTATTAGATCAGCTAATAACTATCAGCCTTATTATCTTTTAGTTTTAAGTTATTTTGTGCAGCAAAATTCTTTTTTACATCTTCATATTAAATAGCTGGTAGAGACTAGTAGTCAGCTAATGATGAAGAAAATCCACTTGATAAAAAGTGTTACTAATTGATTAAACCCATATTAAGTGTTTATCTTTTAGTATACCACTTAAAATAATATGCACTCTAGGTTAATAATATTTTGATTATTAAGTGATGATGCCTTAGATGTATTCGTAAATCACAGGGATTACCAAAATTATTATGATATACCAACATATAGTTACTTATGCTATATTGATCAATGATGATTTCCATATAATCAGATGATAGATCAAGAACAATAACAATAATAATGTGTGTGGTGATTAGCAATAAGACTACAGACAACTAAATAAATTTTTAACAGAGCAAGATTTATTTACATTATTTACAATTTTATTTCAGACACATTGCATGAAATAAGACGAATACATTAAATAAAATCAGGGATGGAAAATAATTGGTATCCCATTGACTATACAAGGGGTGCCCAACCTTTTTGCACTTAAAAGCACATTCAAATTAACTAGTTATAACTTGGGAATAAAATTAAATGATAATCAGTGGAATAAGGAAAATAAGATCTAATTTGAGATATTTTATGAGAGAACAATGTTTGGCACATAAATATGTAAAAAAGAAAACGAATGATTGATCATCTTGCAAAAATGTTCTATAGATTTTCAGCATTGCCTGATTCCCATTGTATGTGTGAGCATGCGAATAAATTAATACATATCCATTTCTGGAAACATTATTTCTATATTTAGACGTGTTAAGTTTGGAACAAGTGATCTTTTCTAATTTGTTTTTGATGTAAAACTCTATAATTTCATTACTATAGTACTTTTAAAGATATTAAAGTTATTACATGAATATTATTGACTCATGTTACTTCTTTGAAAAAAAATCTGCATCTTTTCATAATTTTAATACCACATTTTATATTAGATATATACAAGGTTTTTTTTTAATAAAATAAATTACCAAATTATTCAGCTTCTCTTTGTTCTAAAAAGATATTAGTAATACTTTTAACAATCTATAATAATTATTCAATTTAAATAAATTGTGTGAGTATACATAAATTATGATAAATTGACTATTCACATGAGAATGTTAATGTTGTGTGACTTTTTTTAAAGTTTTTTTTTAATTGTTTAAACTTTATCTGTTAAATGCTACTCAGGATGGCATACACTGCCATAAGCTGGCTAAAGCTATTTTTGATTTTTTTATATTGGTATATTGAATATTATTCAATTTATTTCAGAGTATTTTGAACCTATCTATATAATGTATATGTGCATGCATATATGTGTGTATGATTTATTTCTGTATTTCATCTCTGGCTTTTTTAGCATATGCCTGTTATCACTTATATTGGTTAATTTCATGTAAGTGTTGAAATTGGAAGTTAGAGGTGAATATGATTTGTCTGTGGAGTTAATGGTCATGAAATAATTTCTATGACAATTGAATAATAAAGATATGAAGAAAAAAAAACTTTAGTTCTAGTAATTTAGGTGATAAAGTGTATGTACCTTGCCTGTCGTTTTGTGATGGTTGAATGCTGCTCGAACTTATGGCTAATTCATTCCAAAATAATTTTAACCTGTCATTCAAAAATAATTATGATCATTTCTCTTCCCATTCCAGTTAAATGTTTGTACTATAAGGTAGAATTTTTTTTTAATGATTAAAAATAATATTATAGAAAAATCAGTAGGCTTTTTTTTTTGTTATGTGATATGTAAAATAGCTGTATGTATCTTCATTAACTACTTCTGTAGTCAAAAATTTGATGAATAGATGGAATCCTGTTAATATGATTACGAGGAGCAAACTGTTCACTTGATAGCAACTAATAATAATAATTTTTATAATACTATTCCAATTTTTATATCAATAGGTATTAACAGAAAAATACATAATCTGTTTTCCATTGAAATTGTGTTTTAGCAATTATATAAATGATTCTCTTTAATACTCTAAACAGATAACTTTCTGTTTTGTTTTGTAATTTATAAATGAAAAGGTTTCAAATATAATAAGTTAAAGGAATTAAATGTTTATAGTTCTAATAAATATTCTTTTTTTTTTTCACATTGTTTTTGTATGTGATAAAATATTAAACTCTTTATTATTTATATATATATTTCTACTTTTTATTTTTACAATAGCTTTTATCAGGCCCACTGCATGGGTGGGAGGCACCTTTGTGCGAAATAAATTTTGGTGTCCCATGTCTCATTAACAAAGCTGGCTTGAGTGCATTGCGATGGCACATAACCCTATATTTATCAAGGCCCTGGATCCACTTGATCTATGTTTTTGCAAAAATTAAAACATTTTCTCACATGCTAAATTAAATTATGGTTTTTTTGCCTCTTTAATTTGTAAGTCCTATAATGAATATCATATGCGAAGTAATACAATTGTAGATGAACTTATGCTGTGGTCACATTAATGTGAAATCAGCTCTTCATTAGCATTTTTATATAATGAATCAGAATATACAAAAAATAAAATTAGGATGATGTTATTAACGGATTCGCAATAAAGCATAGAAGAGATTTTTTTTTTTTACATTACATCTGAGTCTCGGTTTATGTGGTAGATAGGTTCCACAGAAAACCCACATTAAAAAAAATCACACAAAAATAGGCTTAACTTACCTTGAAAAATGGGGGTTAGGGTCTGTAATTTTCAGAATTCGCATAAAAACAAAGTAACAAGGAAAAATTACTTTAAAATACATATTAAAAAAATAAGCAAATAAAGTATGACTAATAAAAAATTTCAAATATTTGAAAAAACTTAATACAAGACAAACTTTTTTTACTTTTTTTTTATTAACTACAGTATTTCATTTTACATTTTTCATACATATTTTAATCATTACCCCAGCATTCGTTTGTAAACTGGTAAGAAATTGGATTTGATGTGATATGATGTATTGTGGCTTTTCCTTAAACGAAGTCAAGAATCTCTCAGCAATTATCTCCAGAGAAACCCGTTAGCCACTTTATTTTTATTCATGATGTGATGTACAACTAGCGCACTTTCAGTCTTGTGTTGTGTTAATGGTTTTCTGTTTCTATATTAAAAAAATGAGATCGCAATCAAAACAAAAAGATTATATATTATCATTAGAAAGATTATTTTCAGTTTATAAAATCTTCATTTTTTATTTTAAAAATCTAAAAGATTATTTATTTCTGTTATATATAACAAAATACGTTTTAAAAGTTTAAATTTTTTGAGTATTTATTGCAATATTTTTATATGTAAGTATAAATTTATTATTATTATTAACCATTAGTATAAATAGATTATTTACATAGAAGCTAAGATTCTAAATACTGCTTCAGGCCATATTCACGTTAGCTGCTAATATAATGTTATATTTTTGAGAAAAAAAAAGTATTTCAAGTCAAAATAAGTTATTAATAATTTAAATTTCTTGATATCTAATAAATATAGTGAAATATGAAAGATATTAAGAAGAAACATGAATCACATAACTTCAAAATTGCATTAAAATAATCTGCATAAAACGAGACCCAGGTGTATATGTATTCTATTTTGTTTTCTCAAATATTGATTCAATAAAATTGCACAAAATCATATTTATAATAAATAAGCAATTATTTATATATTAGAAATACTAATTTGTGCAATTTTAATATATCTATGTTTGCAAGTAAAATTATTTTTTATGTATCATGTGAAAAGATCCCCCCCCCTCATGAAATAAAGTTAGTTAATTAAAACAATGAATTCTGTATAATTTTGTTTAACAAAAGACACAATTGAATATTAAAAAATATATAATTATTTACATTTTTATCTTTTTATTTACATATTAACTTTCCTGACTTTCATGGCCACAATGTGATAAATAGCAATCAAATTTAATTAGATCGACTCTAGCCATCTTGTTTTTTACATTGTGTCATTTGGAATCTCAATAATAGATTATTATTTTTTTGTATACTTGATATTTCAGTTTAAAAATTTAATCACATGATATAGTCAGGTATCTAGGGATTTTAAGGATTTGCCCTATATTTACTTAAGGGAAGAAGTTTTTACACTTACATTGTTTATATGACACCTTGTTTTTTTTACAAGTTAAGTTGAAGAGGTGTTACAATAATGCCATATTAATGAAATGAGGCAATATCTTTTTAAAAAATAATTTTAAACTAATTTCATTACCAACAACTTGATAAAAATATGTTTTAAAAATCCAACCTCTCACAAATAACTTGTTTACATTTTATTTTAACAAAAATAGTCTATCTTGTTTTCCTTGAATAATAAAATACACTACTTTAGTACAGTATTTAATTTTTTAATGCCTAATAATAACTAGGCCATATTATATATTGCAACAAGCAAAACTCTCCATACAGTATTGCCACTCAGTTCAAGCCAAAGTAATTAATGGATGCCAGAAGGCTTATGCATAAAATCCCCATCTAGTGCCTTTTCATCCAATATCCCCAGACTAGTTTCTGGCTTTGTCATTGAGGAGCCTTGGATCTGAGAGCACTGCACCTAGATCTTAGGATCTCATGCAACCCTCCAGCAGCCACCTTTTATCTCTACTTAACTATAAAACTATGAGTCTTAAATTGAAAACACAATATTTTAATCCAAGCTCATTACCTTATATAATCATGTAGATCTGAACTCAGTTTAGTACCTATACATTTTGGTGGCTTTAGTTCTTTAATAACCATAGCCAACACTATCTTATTAGGCAGGATTGGTTTTAAGTCAATAAACATCACATGATCACCATTTGTAGTTAAGTAGAGATAAAAGTTGGCTGCTGGAGGTTTGCATTAGATCGTAAAATCTAGGTGCAGTGCTCTCAGATCCAAGGTTCCTCACTGACAAAGGCCTCAAGTCAGAAACTAGTCTGGGGATATTGAATGAGTAGGCACTAGATGGGGATTTTATGCACAAGCCTTCTGGCATCCATTGATTACTCTAGCTTGTAATAAGTGGCAATACTGTATGGAGAGTTTGCCTGTTTTAATAACAGTTATAAGCAAGCAATAAGAAATGGGGATCAGGTGATGTTTATTGCCATATTATATATACATTATACTTTATTATATAATTTGACAATTAAAGATTTAGCCAAGATTTATTTAAGAGACGAATTTTAAAAGATTATACTTACATTGTTTATTGAATAAATTTTTAGAAGGCATCAAAACCCCTAGCATTTTATTTTGTTTTGCTTAGATTTTCATTGTAGTGCAAATTATGGATCAATTACAAGTTTTTAGCTAGAGAAGACGTAAAAAATTAATACTGCAGTAAAAAAAAAAAGATTACATCTTTATTAAAAATAGGAAAAGCTATTTAGTAAAACATGTAAAAAGATAATAGGGATAGTAATAACAAAAATGAGAAAAATAACACTTAAAAATAATGTTGACACAACACAGCATCTAACCCAGACTTAACATTTCTGTGGTGAACACTGCCAGTACTCCCAAGTGAGCAACACAGTTAAAACTTGTAAAACATTATTGATAAAAATAATTTCATCATATGCAGAATTACTGTAATTATGAGGCAATATTTTTAAAATGTTTTATTTTTAAAAAAATTATTAATAATAATATATTACTTTTTATATAAATTGGGATATTTAAATAAAAATGATTGGGAAATAATATTTTTTTTTACATATAAATTTTATCGGCCAGTTCAGTTTTGTGCAATAGTAGTGTATATAGAAATATATTTTGAGGCTAGAACAACTGCCATAATAAGTTTAAGTAAAGAAATATTCCTTATATGTGTAAATCAGAATGTGTTTATAGGAATAAAGTGATTCAGAAGTCTAAAAATTTACATATAAGTTTTATTAATCATCACAACAAAATGATATCAAACTGTTTAGTTTAGTATAATGATAAGACTATATATATATGTAATATATTTCGAGTGGGAGCGAAGTCCAGGCAATTGTCACAAATAAGTTTTAGTAAAGAAGTATTCCTCTTAAATTTAAATAAAAATATTTACATTTAGAATATGCTTTTAACAACAACGAAATGATTTAAAAATGTAAATTTTATTTACAAATAAATTTTATTAATTATCTTGGTGTCTGCCCCCCCCCCCCCCAGTAGTGAAGCTCATTTGAGCCCTGCATCCCCCCATGCAGCCGCCCTGACTTTTATCATTAATGTTGCATTGTTTCAATTGCCTAATTTTAACTTCTATTTTTTAATTTCATTTCATAATTTGTTTTATAATTGGCAATAATTGCAAGCTTCTATTCTTTATATAACGAAACTTCATTAAATGATGTATAGATTTTTTCTATACACAATCATATATTGACTGAAATATATAAAATTTTCAAGAAAACTTGTAAAGAAAGTTTAGCAATTAAGAAGTATATAGATAAATTAATTAAAAATCTTGTCATTAAATTTAGCAATTATTTTTCATTCTTTTTTTTTTTTTAAAGTTCCTAAGAGCATCTTGAAATTCTATGCTGTTAAAAAATTCTGTTCCTTTCAAACTTACAGTTCAACCAATTTCAAAATAACCTTATTGCTTGACCTTGAATATTAGATTGATCACCATTATGAAATATAAACTTGTTAAGGTCTATTGACAACTTCAAATAAAAACACTTTTTTTAGAATTAAATAAAATAAAAAAAGAAGAAACCCTCCAAATGTATTTTTATATATTTATTTTTCTTTATGTTTTACTGTGTGAAATTGTGCAGTGAGAAAGATAATGTAAAAGTTTTATTTTTCAGATCTTTCATTAAAAAAAAGTTGTGCGAAAATAAAAATAGCCACAAATATATTTTATATCTATGGATTGGCGTTATAAGTAAATATATTTGTTTTATATACATACTGTTATATCAGGTTCTATTTTTCCTTCTAACGTTAACATTTATGATGGCGATTAATAATTTCAAGTGACATTTTTATCATGGATCAAAAAAACATATAAAAAGGTAAATAAAATTATAATTAAATTATATCAATTATTAATCAATTTAATATATATATAACTGTTTATGAGAATATTGTATTTTAGAAAACTGAAATAGGTTTTCTTTTTCTACATATTATTTTTAGATAGACATTAAGACAAACACAAGTGCTATCTATATACATATAATGTTCGAAATTTCCGGCGTTAAATAGTACGCAATATATTTGGAGCAAAGAACACTCCAAATTGCTATGAATAAATAATATGCAAAATCTAGCGCCGCTCATATTTAACTGTTAAGAAAGAAAAATGTCACAATTTTTGTTTGTGGTGTAAGAACTTAAGTCAATAATAACTAAGAATAATTTTTTTGTTATCATAGATGTTAGCAACATCTCATTGAAATTAAATGAATGTAATTTGTCAATGTAGTCTTTGTATTGACCATATAACATACTATATATTGCAGACACTGATTGCTATATTTAAACTTCAAATAGAATTGAAATCCAATGTCAAGTGAAAACTGTGAGCAGTTGAAATATTTTTCCAATGTCCATGATACCTTTGTAAGGCTAACTAAAAATTATCCCAGTCTAATATGTATAAATGCATAAATAAAAATGAATCTGTTGATAGAGAAATCCTTTATCTTACTCATTATATATACATGAAATCTAATCTATATACATACAGAAAAGAAAATTATTATTGAAAGAAATGAATCCAGTAGTTTGTATATATACTCGGCATAGTAATTGATGTATTAATTCCAATGTTAAGGAAATGCAAAAAATTTCGACCATCCTGTTTTTAAGTCATATAAATAACACTGAATAAATTAAAATTAGCTACTAAATCTTACTCATTATATATACATGAAATCTAATCTATATACATACAGAAAAGAAAATTATTATTGAAAGAAAGGAATCCAGTAGTTTGTATATATACTCGGCATAGTAATTGATGTATTAATTCCAATGTTAAGGAAATGCAAAAAATTTCGACCATCCTGTTTTTAAGTCATATAAATAACACTGAATAAATTAAAATTAGTTACTAATGAAACTAAATTGCAGCAGTTCTATGAAACTTCAAAGTCATAGAAGTAAAATATTAGTACCATGAAAGAAATGGTTGTCCTAAGGGGAAAAAATATAAGTAAAAAAAAAATAATTTTATTAAGCAAAATACTATAAAAGATTTGATGATCAACTTGCATAATTTGAATTCTTAAACTTCAAAAATAAAAACCAATGCTCTAATATTTTTTACAGCCAAACACAGAAACACTAATAAATTTGTTTTAATTTTAGAGGAAAATTAAAAATAATTGAAACATTTTGTATTACTAAATACGTATGTGTGTATATATATATGTCTGTGTGTGTATATAAATTGATGTAACTCTTATGTGTGTGCAAACTAGAGGAACATAGATTTAAACATTACACTTTTTATTGTTTTCCATGTATGTAATAATTAACATGATATTTGTAAATAAGTTAGAACTAATATATTTGTTTTAGTGGAGAATATTTATTATAGAGATATAATATTTTTATTATTAAGGTACTTTGGTATTAGATCTGCAATGTAGGGGAGGTAGGAGGCCTTTTCATATCCACAATAAATGTGTAATCTTGTGCTGACATCAAATTGAAAGGAAATAATTCCTGCGATGTTATTCGATCTGTGTGAAATCATGTTTATCTTTATCAACAGATCTTTTTTTTTTTTGTAATATTTTGACATTTTCAGTTATTGTCCAGATTTCTTTCTGACAACAGGATAAATATTTAATAAAAGTTATAATAATTTATATTTCTTTTTGTGTATTTTTTTTTGTTTTCTTTCTTTAAAAAAAAAAATGTTTATCAGCCTTTCTGTGGGGAATCCCAGCATACTCTGTGCAATAATGTGTTCAATAAAATTCCATTTTGGGTGGAAATTTTTCAGTGCAAATCTTCATTTTATGTGTGTTAGAAGTAAATATCAAATTTGTGGCTTCAGTACAACAATCCTTGTTATATATTACATGGTAAGTAGCATATGTGTGTATTTTATGTGTTTTTGTAAATAATATTTAAAAAAATTATAATTTAGCAATTGTTTTGTGTGTATTTAAATTAACATTTTTTTGCATGATGGCATCATTTATTTAAGATTGCAAATCAATTTTTTTTTTGGTTTAAAATGTTGTTTTTAATATTGATTTATATATTGTTATATATTTTAAAGTTGTTAGTGTGAAAGTCATATAAATTTGTTTTAAAATGCTATTTTTAGTATTTTTTATACTTTAAAAATAGCAATTTTTAATATCCATTTGTTCCTTTAAAAATGTTTTTAAAATCATCTTTTTAATATCCATTTGTTTTTCAAAACTTGTTTTAAAATGCTGTTTTTAATATTACTTTGTAATACTTTAAAAATCAGTCTTTTTAATATCCATTTATTTTTTAAAAATTGTTTTAAAGTTGCCTTTTAATATCCACTCGTTCCTCAAAAATGTTTTAAAATCATCTTTTTAATATCCATTTGTTTCTCAAAATTTGTTTTAAAATGCTGATTATTTTTTATACTTTTAGTTATTTTTATTAGTCCTGCCACATGGAGCATATATTAGACTTGTTGTGCCTTTTCACATTCATATCAACCTGCCAATAATTTTGTAAATCTTGTGAAAATATCGTGTACAAGGTCCTTGTACATGTTATTTTGGTCATATCATAAGATTACAAAGTTATCAGCAAATTGATATGAATGTGAAAAGGTGCAAATCTTATACATGCTCCATGTTGCAGGTCTGATACTAAAGTACCATTATTAATTAATTAAATTATTAATCATTATTTTTGAATTGTCTCTTGCTATCCAAGAATCTAGCACCTGTTTATAAAGGTATTTGATACCCTAGGGATTGTAAAAGTATGTTGGCTCAATATGACTGCTAAGACAAACCTATAAATTTTACACATCCTTATATAATTAGATATGACTTATTTTACTTAGGGCCAGGATACATGGTACCACATATATACTTAATATAATTTGTGTCATTGTTTAGTCCTGTTTCGTGATGTATAAAACATAAGACAATCATCGTTGTACATATATGTTTATATAAATTTTTCCAAGTATTCAACATTTCTTACTTCAATAATTTAGCTATGTTTTAATACATATGTGACATAGATTAATGCTTGACTTAATAATTAGTTACCGAATGCAATCTTGATACTTTGTGTCTATATATTTATGTATTTTGATTTGATGAATAGCAGCTTAGCAAACTTACATCCATTTGGCAAGGCATAGATTGTGACTACAGATTACCTATTATTACTGATAGATAAAGGTTGATGTGAGGTGCAATTTGCTATCCTCACAACCCCCCCCTCCTTACAAGACTAAAATTTTACTTAGAGATTAAAATTTTATTTTCCCTGAGTGAATGTATGGGTTCAGTATTTGACATACAATTTTTTTTCTTTCCTTTGATCATGAAAAGTTATGAGATCTATCTTCCAATACCCTCTCTAATTTTTTTATTGTCCCCCTTTACAATTTTCTTCTCTCACTGATTTGCATCAACTTATGTGAGAATTTAGCATATGCCCTTTTTTTCTTTTGGTTTGGACCATATCAATAATGTGTTTCTTTCAAAGATAACACATAACTTTGTTTAGTACCCTTTATCCTGCTCTTTCAGAGTCTTATCAGATTCTGAGGATTACTTAAACCCAGAGTGTCCATCATCACATGTGGATTGACTCATAAAAGGAATCTTGGTATGTCCTAAGATATCTCATCAAGTGTCTTAGACTAGCTGCTAAAGCATACCCTCATAAATATGATATAATTATCATTGCCCTACTTGTGTATTTTTTTTAAAAAATAAATTATTTCTCACTTCTATCTTTTATCCACCATCTCTCTTTCTAATTCTTTATGTCTAGTCTAAATCAGAAGTAATAACCATATAATTAAATCGATTGACCACGATATGGTTTTAAGATTCTAACATTGTATGTGCCTCTCATTTCCCCCTTTTTATCTACCCCAAAAGCATTAGGACCTGCTTGTTTTATAATGGTATAAGGTCGGTCCTTCATATTCCTAGTAGAACTTTTGATATTTGTTTTTGCAAGGGCTGCTTACACGAGGAGTCTTTATTAGTACTTTATCACCTACTTTAAAACTATGTGTGTTTCTCTCAT
Organism: Epiperipatus broadwayi; assembly: GCA_028023455.1. Taxonomy (NCBI): domain Eukaryota; kingdom Metazoa; phylum Onychophora; class Udeonychophora; order Euonychophora; family Peripatidae; genus Epiperipatus; species Epiperipatus broadwayi. The sequence continues at coordinate 226,450 of JAQFVV010013017.1, read as the reverse complement.
TTTTATTCCTTTGCTTTGCTCTGCTAATCATCCATTGGTGGGCTTTTTGTCTTTACCACTTCTGGATTTGTATCTAGGTGTTGAGCTGTAGGTGTATATTTTACAATTAGTATTGATGTCTCAATAGAATTGTTTATTTGGCTTACATCCTATGTTTGGCTAGGTAGCCATAAATTATATCCCAGTGAATATGTGGGTATGTTCTTTCATTATATAGTTGACTTTGAATGTTTCCCTTCTGTGTAAATGTCATTGTCAATTATTTCATATATAGATATACATTTATTTATTTTTCCTGTGACAACATCTTAGTGGGTTCAATTATTAACAAAGTCCATTTTCATGTTCCAAGTCTGCAAACTTCCGAAGTCCATCCCTTGCTACATGCCTTTTTTTAGACATTATCAACCATTCACCTAATGAATGTAAATGGATCTTCATGAGTGTTGCATAACTTGTGGTATTGGGAACTTTTTTGACTACTGCTGTGTAATATGGTTGTTTCCATTATCACTTGATAACTCTCTTTGATTTGGGCACCCTGTTGATTATGAAGTGATTTCCTGATCCATAATCTACACTTAAGATGCTCAAATCTATTTGTTTATTTGTTTTATCACAATTAGCTTTCATAATGAGGCAGTTTTCTTCAGTAATAATCCTTTTAATAGTTAAAAGTTTTCCCTGGATGTAGTTATTATGGTCATAAATGTCTTTAAATTTTGTCTCAACTCTCATGGGTTCATCATTTAAACCATGGTTAATCATGGGTCTTGTGAGCTTAGCTTTATTTGGTATTTGAGAGCATTATCTAGCCGTCCTTCTTTGAACTTCTGAACTTAAATAATTCAGATCAATTACTGCAAATACATTAATGTATCCTAATAAACTATAATCTATTTTTAAAAAAAAAATTTAAATTTATATATCCATTATTTTTTTTTCTCAGGGTGTACTCTTATATATATATATATTATAGAGTCACACATTATGATGTCATTTTTGTCCTGAATTCTCATGTAAAGTGGACTTAATCATGCTACCACTTGGGTCGCCATTATTCTTAGGTAAAATGGATTTAATCATGCCATACTTGAATTGCCACGTTTTGTATTGATAACTTTGAAGTTAATCTAACTAAAACTGGTCAGAAAATGTAACCGATTATTATATGTGACAAGAGGGGGATATATAATTCAATCCAATTTATTCTATAAAATTATTTTACTGATCAGATTGGGTACTAATTATATGTAAAATCTCATAACAGCCTCATTTTTTGACCATTAATCTCACACTTACTTAACTAAAAAGGAAATCCTCCATGAATATACACATTTATATTATATTCAAAGATAAGTGCCATTCCAAAGGAAGATTTGAACGCTCTTCAACATTACTATCAGTTAACCATAACTAGTGCTGAATAAAAACCATAACTAGTGCAGAATAAAAATTATATTACCAATTTATTTAACATACTATAAAAATGTTTGCTAATCTGAATGGTGAGAAATTAATAGAAAGGAGAATAATGGCTAGAGTAACAAATAACAAAGCAAAGGTTTGTTATATGATAATAAAATTCTAATTAAACTCTCTACAAACATTTAAATATGGAGTTTGGTTAACTTATTTACTTATTAACATTAATAATAAAATAAGTAAATAAACTATTAGAACAACTTTTGAATTTAGATTGTAATAATATAATGTGAAAAGCAGGCAAGCAATTAAAATTCTTACCAAGTTCTTTTTGTGATCACTTAAAGTGTTTTGGTTAGCTTAATGTTTTACAGTTTTCTTTTGTTTCTTCGTTTTGTTAATTTAAAATTATATTATTTATTCCTGGAGATTTTTTTTTTTTTACAATCTTCTTTAGTTTGCCTCCTACTGTAGAAGTAAATTCAGATCAAAATCCATCCAATAATTATATCTGTGCACATACAATACTTTCCTCAATAAGAGAATTTGTATTTGATAGATCTTTGGCAAACAAAATATATAGCACGAAGCAAACACTTCTTGGGAATGGCAGGTTAGGTTAGATCTTTACATTTCAGGCTCCTGGTGAATGCTCTCCAGATAATTAATCAGGATTTCATCATGTCCAGACCAATGAACACACACACAAGTGAATTAACAATGCATCTCCAGTGAAACATTGCAACACAATGTATGGTATAGTATATATGAAATCAATAGCCCATTATCTCTAATATGACTGTCAGAGTAGTTAGTACCTTGCTTTTCTGGAGCTTAAAATTTGTTAGTCAGTGGTCACAACAGATATATTTCAGTGAGTCTATAATTATGTCTGAGTGAAGGAAATAATAGAAATAAAATATTTAGTAACCTTTTTATAAGACACACCTGATCACTGTCTGTTCAAAACAGGGAATAGTCTAAAAGTATTCTTGCCACCAAGCAATTATTTCTGGAAAATAATATTATCTGTCTTAAAGAGGACAAAGAGTTTGCCACTAAAATCAATTTGCAAATCTGCAATTTAAAATTTATGCCATTCAAATCTTATAAAATCAAAAGAAATAAAGAAAAATTCATGCCTATTGTCCTCCCCAAATATTGTGACAAAGCCTTCATTAAATTGGAATATTACAACATTATCCATCTGCAGCTTCTCCATCCAGATATCACCCAACATTAAACTTCACAGAGAAGGAAGCCCCCCACATCTTATAACCAATTTCTGTGGAGAGTATTATTACAAAGCCGCTGCAAATGTAGGGCAATGGCTAATTGATTTATTTGGCTTTGGCAAATATACAGTGCAATTTTCATTTGAATGTGTCAACAGAATTAAAAACATTCACCTCCATGCACAATATAGAACTTTGCACATAACAGAACTTTATGAGTCTGTTTGGCATACAGTATCCATACAGATTATCAAGCAAGTGCTGAAATAAAATGCAAAAAATAGCTTTTATCAGTGATTGCCTAACCTGGTTACATAATGTCACTGCCTTCCCATGTGTGGATCTTTCTAGTATTTTTTTCAAGTTCGAATAAATAATCTTACCTAAGCATCTTACATTGATCTCAGATAATGACTACATAAAAGTAGTTGTAATATAGGAAAGATGAAAATAATGTATTTTTGAAGTATGTATATGGTTTCATGTGAATAAATAAAGTTTTTAAAAAAAAAAGGACGATATTTTTATTGGATTTTATATATGAAAAATCATTTTTGGAACAATATTTTTTAAAGAAAAAAAGTTTTATTGTTATTAATTTTATTAATAATAATGGCGATATTCTAAAGGTAAATTATTAATCTCACATGATTGTTTAGTCACAATCTTATAATGTCTATGAAGGCATTGTATATGTTATTTTTCTGCTTTAATTCTAATATTAAAAACTTATTTAAAATAGCATGGAAAGCATAAAGTTAATAATAATAGCACTTCTATCAAAGCTAAAAAAAAAGTCATAGAATACTTTTTTTTTTACTTATATAAATTATAAACTTAATTCAGAAAGGAAAAAAATTAAATGCATAAGAAATTTATATTATATGTACTTGTTAAATCGACAATACATGATAAATATTTCATGAAGACTAAGAGACATTAAGTTTATGAGTAGAGGCTATAAAAAAAATGCCATTGAAGATAGTGTTGTGTTATATTATATATAAAAAAAAAAACAATGTGTCTGTCTGAAGACTTTAATAGAGGATCCACTGAAATAGAAACACCAAATTATTTACTACTAGTTAAAGATGATTAAATGGATTTAGAAATTGATGTGAATTTAAAAATAAAGCATTTCATAGTTTTTTTAAAGTTTGACAGAATTGCTATTGCCATTAACTTTATTTTTGAGGTTATTTTCAATATGGGTTTTAATTTTCTAAATCGAATTGTAAATACTATTACTGCAATTATACAATGTCACAGGAAAATGGCTGCTTTGGCTTTAAAGGCAAGTACTGCTTGAAATTTTTAGAATTTAATATCATTTAGGCAATGTATATGTATATTGTATTTCATTATTTTATCAATTTTCACCAACAGAAAAATAAAAAGTGATAAGAAGATTTTATATATTTATTTATTTTTAAAGAAAGAGAATGTAATACTTATATAAATATGCTCTTCTTCTTTCTGTCACTTAATTATTTTATTGTCTTTTCCATAGCTAACCTTATTTTATCTTTTTTTGTTAATAATTTTTTTAATACATGTATTTTTAAAATTATCTTAGGTATGATATTCATTTTTAAAATGTTTGTATATATATATATATATGTGTGTGTGTGTGCTTTGAATATATATATTATACAGACTGCACTAGTATATATGGATTTTATGTATCTGCTTAAGGATGAAGAGCTTAATACCAAATGTCATGGATATAGCTTTCTTGTATGTGGATTTAAATGCATGAAATATTTCTGAAGCTTCGTTTATACAGTACTAATAACTGCAAACCATTTTTGTCTCTTAAAACTGAAAAAAACATTTATTTGAATCATTTTTAATTCTTGTTATTTATATAATTTGAAAAATATATTGTTCTATTGTCACATCTCTTTTGATTATAAAATAACATAGTAGACATTGAGTATGATTTTTATTTGTATATTATCATAAAAATATAAATATCTAAAAATGTTGATTTCTAGCAGCTAATTTTTTGTTATTATTGTTGTTTGTCTGATCTCAGTATCTTTTTCCTAGTCATTTTATTATGCCTTTAATTTTTTGGGCTGTAGTAGGTATAAAGTTGCATATTTGGGGGCATTATTATATTACTTTGAATATAAAATGCAATTTTTTCATAAATTTTGGATCTGTAAAAGAGGGGTCTGTTTTGAATTTAAAATGAAAAATTTTAACATCTTATTTCTGTGAATCTTTGTTTTATGCTATACATGCACATAGTATTATGATCATTATTTGAATAGAATAGCATGTTAAATCTTTTTAATCACTATTTTTGGGATTATTTTTGTAAATAACTTTAACTCTCAAACCTATGTTTTTAATATTATTTTGACATTTTTACCATTATTTTATATAGAAAATTACCAAATAACCTTTAGAATTTTTTTACAAATAAATCAATATAACTGAGATAAAGCCTGCATTTTCATTTTTAAATTAAAAACATGTTTTAGAATCTTTTTTATACTTAATTTTTTTTCAGAAAATATTTGTAAAAATATAAATTATTTTAGAAGAATGATTCAGATTTTAATAGAAAAATATACTTTTACATGAAAGCAAATTGACAAAGAAATTATAACATTCAACTTACTTTTACATGAAAGCAAATTGACAAAGAAATTATAACATTCAACTGCAATTTAAATGGCCTGAAGATAATGTATCCTGGTGACATAGAGAAAGATGAATGAAAGTGAAGGTGTAGAAAGTGAAAGTACTGTATATTTGAAGATTTGCAATGAATTATGTTATTTATATTAGTTTCCTTTTTAAGTACCTATGTGCATCTATTAAATTCAGGGGTAAATTTTTGGGCTTAAAATCTTACTGCATCTTAAATTAGGGGATGTCTTATATTCAAAGTAATATGGTATTAACATTTCATTTTGTCTTCATTATTTTGCAGTTATCTATAACATTTGTTTATCAGAACATATGTTTTTGCGTAGAAATTGGATCTAAAATTATTAGTTTAAAAAAAATCAGATGTCAGTATCATACCTATCTTATACAAATATTCCATAAATTTGAATCTCATAAGATAAAGAAACCAACAGCATCACTGATTGATAGAATATTTCACTCCAGGTATTTCTGAGCCTGTTTTATTCTTTTCGTATGTCTGAAAGAAAAATTGTAATTTTCAGTCATTTATTTGCAAATTTAAACTTATTTGTCAACATATTTGTAAAATGCTTATTTTATTTCAAAAAAACTATGTGATTACAATTTGATTTTATTTGAGATATTTGTTTTTTAAGAAGATAAGCTGTAAAGACATAATTATGATAAGGAAAAACAAGAATTGCATTAAGAAATGTCAGTGAATAAATTTTTTGTGAAATTTTAATATGTTTAATTTTTAATTTTAAATCATATTTTTCTTCTTCTATGATGTCCCAACTAAAATCTGCTAGCATATAAAAAATAAAATTCAATAAGAAAGAATTTGTTCAATAATTTTATGAATAGGCAATACTGTAATCTAATACAAGCAGAGAAAATATGACCAATATTATCACTAGGATTTATCAAATAAGAGTGTGAGGAGTTAGACTTTAAACAAATTAAATAACTAATTGTATATATATGAAAACATTAAAAAAATTAAGAAAGAATCATGAAATAGATGACACTATTGATTTGTAATGAGTTTTAGCTGACTCATATAAGAAAGTAATATTATCTTTAGTCATTATATACTGCCTAGAAGGCTACTGTCATGAACATGAAGTTCTAGACCTTTGATGATGTGACTAATTACTGACCAAATTAAACAAGTGAATATGTCTGGGAAGTGAATATATGAAATTTTCTTATGATATGTAGTGATGTAAAATCTGTTGTTTGAAGTCCACTTTAGTTTAATGGTTCATAATCTAAATCAAAAACAAAAGTAGCAGATTGTCATTAATATTCAAGGTTGTATTGCTATATGCATTTTCATTAAACAAATTAGCAGAAGATTAACTACTTTTTATAAACACATCATAATTTCAATTGTTTTTAAATTTTCAAAAGCTAGAACAATATGAGAAAAATATCTTTTATTGTACTAATAATTTTGATGTAAAGACTAACAGCTTTTAAATAATCAATTACTAGGCAAATGGGTTTCTATCAGCCTCCTATCTTCCATATAGCGAATAATTATCTATTCCCTATCAATATTAGATGTTAAATTGGATTGACTATCAGTTGTCTATCTTATTAGATCTTGAAAATTATTTCAAATTTTACTCAGCACTGATTTGAATCCAGATTTAAGTATGGCAAGCAAATGTACTATTACTTTATTACAAGGCTTTTATTACATTAAATATCAGCTATAAATATATATATAAAGAAAAACTGAGATTAATTTTGCAGTTTCAGACGTCTTTATATCTTGTTTTTAAAATTGTTTATTCATTCATTAAAAATTTGTATTTTATTTATTTTTAAGAGAAATTCAAAACGCATTTTCTCTATTAAAATGCTCTTGCTGGCTTATTTTTTGGTCACTGAACTTAAGCTTACATCATTGTTTGAAATAATAATTGAAATATTGAAGAAAAATCTTCAAAGCTCAATTAAAAGTTAAAGTCTTCCCAAGAGAAAATAGTCATTCATTTGAAATCTGAACAGTATAATAAAATGACATCCATGGAATAGAAGATTAAAATAAATAAAGTCTCTACATACAAATCAATATAGTAAATAAATAAAACAGAGCAAAAAATAAATAAAATCAACTAGTCAATAACAGTAAAAAAAAAAAAAAAGTGTTCACATTTGCATTTATATTACATAGTAATTGCCATTAGTAATTGCTTGAATCTTGTACTTAAGATGTAAGGAAGATGAATTGCACATAATTCTTTTCAGTTTTTTAACCAGAAAGAAAATTGCTATTATATATATATTAAAGCTACGAATTTCACCTATGTGTAAAAGATGTGAGCATATATTTATATATTATTAAAAAGAATTGTTTATATTTAAAGTTATTTGTTAGATTTATGGATGATTGCCTGTTTGTAGTTGAGAATGATAAATTGAAAGAGTCGATAAATGAGTTTAATTGTTTTGATCCTTCTATAAAATATATAGTAGAGGAGGCAGTTAGATTTTGTTAAATTAAAATTTTTAGATTTATTGGTGACTAGAAATGTAAAGTGTTTGGTATGTAGTTATTTTTTTAAAATAAAGAGTTAATGTCTATAATTAAACCTGATAGCTATCAATCTGTATCTCATAAAATAACTGCCTTAAGAAATTATTGTTATTGAAATAAGAGATTAAATAATTCTATTGGGATAGCTTTGTTTCAGAAAAGTCAATGTTATAAAGATTATGAGTGTTGGCTACTCTGATAAATTTGTTAAAAGTATTTTATTTAATACTAATATTTATAATGATGTAAAGGATAAAGAAATATGACTTTATTTCTATAAAATAATAATCAGAAAATAATAATAAGTTCTTTATAACCGCTATATAAATATCAATAATAATTTTACACATAAAAAGCCTTTTTCATTATCTGGTTTGGTGCCCTTTTCAAATGTTAATAATTTATTTAACATTAACAAACCATTTCAGACGTAAAACAATCTAGTGTTCAGTAATGGAATTAAAACAAGCAATAATAATATAAATTATTAAAATAAATCAAAATTCTCTTATATAAGTTCAGCAATTACAAAATAATTGACTATATCATAATAATACATTAAATAAATATTACATGCATTTTTTACAATTATATATATATAATTTTCCATTCATTTTTAATTAACCAATTATTAACTAAATTTATAGAAATCTTGTAAATATTCATACTATTATTCAAATTATTTTTAATATAGTATGTTTTATATATTTGTCTTTTTTTTTTTTTTGATCTTTGATGTAATTTAAAGGTTTAATACTTTTTGTAACATCTATTCTATGCCCATATTTCAAGTAATGAATATATAATGCAGATTTACCATTTCTTCTATTAATTGCATTATTATGTTCTTTGGCTCTTACCTCTAATTGTTTCCCAGTATACCCAAAGTAAATCATTTTACAAATTTAACATTAATTTTCTATATAATTTCTTTTTTTGTATTACATATTATCCCTTAATAATTACCTATTAATTGATTGACATTTTTACTATTTGACCAGCCAATATTTATATTCTTCTCAATATAATTTTTATTATATTTTAATGTGTTATATATCTAGGATAATATGAACGTCTAATCCATTTTTTATTTGATTTATTATTACCATTATCAATATCATTATTTTCCTCAGAAATTTTATCATCCACTAAAGATTTTTTAGAATTAAAAAATATATTTTAATAGTTTTAGGATTATATCCATAATCTTTAAGTAATTTAATAAATTGATTCTTTTGTAATTGAGCTACACTTTTATCTATATTATATTTATCATTTCTATATTTAAAATTTTTAATAACTGCTAATTTTTGTACCCATGCTTGTTATGAATCTATGTGAATATTTTTTTTTAATTTATGGTCTTTAATAAAATGTTTTAAATTTTATTATCTTTTTTGATGTATTTTAATGATTTATATTGTTATTGCTTGTTTTAATTCCTTTATTGAACACTAGAGGGTTTTATGTCTGATATGGTTTGTTAATGTTAAATAGATTATTAACATTTGAAAAGGGTGCCAAACTAGGTGCTGAAAAGGGCTATTTATGTGTAAAATTATTATTGATATTTATATAGTTGTTATAAAGAATTTATTATTTTCTGATAATTATTTTATGGAAGAATAGCATAAAGATTTTTAGTCTTTTCCAATTTTGAATTTATTTATTTGCTATTTAAATTGTCTTTTTATAAAATTGCTTGGAATAGGGGTATTATTACTTTGACTAACTTATTAAATAATACAAAGGAAATTTTTGATAAAAAGACTATTCCTGGAGTAGTATATATTATCCCTTGTTTTTGTAAGAAGATATATATAGGTAAGAGTAGTTTAAGTTTAAATGAAAGCATAAAAATAGAGTTATAAATAAATATCTTAGTTCCGCTTTGTATATCAATGAAAAAGATACGGGCCACACTATTAATTTTGATAAAATTAAAGAATCTTTATTATTAAAAATTTATGATTCTAAAGCAATTAACTTATTTAAAAGTTCTTTTAGTATTAAGGAGGTGTGGGAAGTAAGTGGAATTGTGGGTAATGTTTAGTTTAAATATGTTGTTACTTTGTAGTTTTTTACATTTGAGAAGTCTGCTTGTAGCAATGAAACCATTGGTAGTGTTTTAGAGTTTATTTTCTTGGCTAGTCTGGTTGAGTTGTGATTTTGAATTTGAGATATTATTTATATGTGTGTGTAATAAATTGATTGAGTTATTGACTAGTTTAAAATCTCTCACTTCTACTTCTGTCATAGTACATGTATTTCATGGAATAACTTTATTTGTTTGGTAACCTAAAAAATTGAACACCTGATCATACAAACTTGACTCTCTATTCATGACTTTACTATGGTTTTGGATCTTAAATGTTTTAGCAATTGCCTATAGTGTGTATTAAAGAAACAGAGTGCTTAAGGATAGACTTGTCAAAACAAATGTTATTAAAAATTTTATATCAGAAAAAAGAATGTTTTTCATTTGGAGGTAAAAGATGTTTTACATTCAAACATATTGTTGTCACAAAAATGGTCCATGTTAATACTATTAATGATTTTAAATGATATATTCCCAACTATGTCAATTGCAAAGATGTTTACTTAATAATATTTAATAGAGTATAACAACTGTTTGAATTATGTAGTTTAAATAGTCTACATATTAGAATAACTAACCATAGATTTTTCATTTTGCATGAAATGAAGGCAAATATATATTTAAAGACTTTCAATTTAGCAATTCCTAGGTTACTTTAAGAATGATCATAATTCAGAATAACTTTTCTTTTCTCTACAATAAAGAAAAAATGACGAGAGTGTTTCTTTTTATTTATTTATAAATTTAAAACCTTGCCTTCTCATGATATAAACGGGAACATAGGGATTATTACATTTTTGAATCATCTAGTTTTATAATGCTTTACTTTTCTTTAGTTATTAATTATTATGGTAACCTATAATGTATTTTTTCCATATTTGAGAATTAATATGAATAAACACAATTTTTTCTCAATCAGAAGGGAATTACAATACCTCAATGTTCTTTTATTGGGTATGAAGAATATTCTCAAATCAAAGCACAAGATATAGACTTTTTATATACATAGATTTTTTTGTATATATTTTTTGTATATAAATAGTTTTTGCATAGATATATATTGTTTCTCAAAACATTTATTAAACTAATTAATATGGATGATATATTACAAATATGGAGATGAGTTATGGAACTAACATTATTGAGTTAAACAGGCTTAGGTATTTAGTGTTTAAGTTCTTTGTTAACTTTATTAGAGAGTCTGATATAGCTTCCATGTCTCTTGAAAAATGAATGTTGTGGCAAGAGTTTTGTCTCTTTGTTTAATTTTCTCTATGCTTTGAATAAATAATGAGTTTACATCTGGCTTGGGATGTTGGTATTGTGCCTTGCACCTTACAATCCAAATGGCATAGGTGATGAAAATTGACAGCCTGATTGTAGGAATATCTCTTCCACGAATGCATTCTTTTATATTAAGTATTTTGTAGTAGTCTATCTTTGAATTGTTAACTATTATTGTTTTAATATTACCTAGACCCATGCATGTTTTAATTATGTGGTCAAATGTTTCCTCATCCCTGCCACAGCTGTGGCAAATTGATTGGACTTTGGTGATAGATCTTTTATATCTGAGGAACCAGTTGACCAGCATGGCATCCAGATTAATTTTAAGTAAGTAATCTAAGTATTTTGGTTCTAGAGCCCAATACTTGAATAGGGTAATCAGCTTGTGATTAGTTATTCCTAATCTTGTAGTAGAGATTTGATTATTTTGTTTTAGGATGCGATGGGCATCCCATAGCTTGATCTTGCTTTGATAGTTGTTATGGGCATTTGTATTTTGTTGCATTGTTGACAGGATTAGATGGTCAAGCCAGCTTAATTTTTTGGGGGGTGGTGTGTCGGTAGGAATTATGGATTCAGTGATCTGGTCATGGCCATATTTTTGGACTAGATTATATATCAGAGTGTGTGATTTCTGATAGTTAATTGAAGTGATGGAATGTAGTGACATTCCATTTAATCTTTTGTTTTCCTGCATGTTTCTCATGCTGATGGAAACAGTTTGTCCTTTCCATAGTAATCTTGAGCAATATTGCTCAATTTTCTTGATGAAGGTTTTATTTGCATTCATCATTGGCAGGTAGTATGCAATTTTGCTGTAAATCTTTATATTTAGCAGTGAAACCTTACCATAGAGCGAAAGGTATACCTTTGAGAGGGTCTTAGTGATCTGGTCTGTGGACTGGAGGATTTTACCGGTGAGAATTGTATGTTCATCTACCAAGGTTTAGAATCTAGGCAAAAATACCCTAAATTCACTCTTGCCCGAGATACACAGGTCAGGAGCAATCATGGATTCTGCCCTATTTGCTCTTCTCTAAAACTATAACATTATGAACAACACTTCTAATGATAACAGATGAATTTTTATTCATTCCAGTCCTGTAGACACAGCAGAGAAACATAAGATCTACAGAGTAATTATTTTAATTAAAGACTATCAAGTCCTAACTCAAACAGATACCCTAAGTGTGGAAAATTTATAATTTAAATAAATTGAAAATGGCTAGCATAATCAGGAAAGCATGAATTATCATATGGCATCCATCCACACTGAACAAGAACAGAGTACAAACCCAGCATAAATATTACTTAAAATAATTGGTTTAACTTCTAACAGTACTGTTATTAAAATACTAATGATAGATTCAAATGAGGAGACACAAACACATGGTTAATTATTAATATATAGCAATTTAATGAACATAAATATGTTATTTACATAAATCAACACAGCACAGATTTCACATGGTTAATAATTTGTGTAGACAGATGACATATATATAGATTCACTGGCATAAGGAAATACGCAAGTGATTGTTTACAGATATAAGTGGTAAATGACTTATGTTTATGGAAATGTGACTTAATATGCTAATGAGAACTATAAATGATATTTAATAGATTAGTGCTGTTAATGCTATGACAAACCAAACAGAGATGATGATCATTAATTTCTGATTACATAGGAGAAACATTTATAAAATAACCTCCGAAGGAAGGCTTACACTTTGATGCAACAATTAAGTAACATGATATATTAAGGAAAGCTATTTAATTAATATTATATTTACTAATTATATGACAGTAGTTAACTTAACAGTTTGGTTTAATAACTTTGTCATGCATGAGTGCATTTAGGCCTGTCCAAATGAGAGGGCGGATAGCTTAAATAAGCTTTACTATGACACTTTAAAATATTTAAAATAATCAAAGAAAATGGTTTACAAAGATCACTGCATCACAACTTATAGATAATATGGGGCATACACATAATAAAGAGGACTTGCGGTGCTAACTATAATGATAGCATTAAAATGGAATTCAAATCCATTCTTTGACTGAGAGGCTTCATCATTTATAAGAATTTGCTTGTATTTATGACAGAGCGGTGTTTGGAAAGGTGATTGGTAAGGTTGCCATGGTCCGGCCTTGTCAACATTATGCCATGCAGAGCCTCAACAATCTAATGTTATCCAGAGTCTGGTGCTACCAAACATCATTCTGGGACAAGTTATATGAAAAACATCCTGGACTTCTGGAGAATAAGCATGACAGAGTGAAAATAATAGGTTTTCAATGCTATCATGAGTAAGTAATGCCAGATATGGCTTAGGTCTTAAATGACCAATATATTAATTAAAACTCAGTTAAGTAGGAATAATATCTTGCATAATGCCATGACAAAATAATAACCTATTCAGAAAGGTACATATATGATCTTGGTGAATTAGAATATCAAACAAAAAGACGGGAAAATATTATTCCTTTTATTTAACAAGACCAAGTATACTCGAACAACAAATATATTATAAAAACAAATTATAATGCTCAATGGCACAAAGCAAATGAATAGTTATTGAAATGAATTGATCATCAAAATTTATTTAAAAAATATAAAACGTATTTAAAATCAACAGCGGTAGACAGAGAAAACATGTTTTACAATATTCCATAATGTCGCAGTTTGTCCACCATTTTACATATTTTAGATATTCAATCGAACAAACTTTTTGTTTAGTAAGAAATCTTATATTTAAGTATTTAAGCTTCTCATAATATCAGGATAGTGGCTAAAATGATACAAGTTCACTAGATTTAGTCATTAGCATATCAAAATTAATTCAAAAAATATAATTTAAAAATAAGATGAAAATAAGTTCGCCGCATGAAAATAGAAAGTATAATAAGAGTGTGAAATTTACAAGGTAATAATAAATTAAAGATTCATAATTCTGTGCTAGTGTTTTACACAAAAAGATTTAGAAATTTACAGAGAGAGAATCGTTCAAATTTAACATAAATATGATAACTGGGTTTATTGTCAGTTATCATGTACACAGAAAGTTACATCATGATTATATGCAAATTTTACAATAAAATGAGGAATAATAAGAGTCCATTTAGTGGCAAAATGGATTACCTTTTAGATGACATGGCGGTCATTTGGATTAAACGCGTGTAAAATTTAGACATGTAAAGCACAATCAGCAATGCAAAGCATGAACAAAATAGTGGTAAGCATCTTTTAAGTGTTTTTCACAGTTTAGAAAAGGCAGTTTTCAAGTGGTGATGGCATGGCAGAAAGGCAGTGTGAGTACAATCCAAAGATCGGGAGAGGTGAACCTTGTCCCTCTACTCATTGGCCATTTTTCTAGTACCAGCTAAGTCAAAAGACAGGTGAAGAATGCCTTGGGCTCACTTAGTATATGACTAGAACTCTTTCTCTCCCTATGCTCGAAATTTGGCAATATTTGGAAAATACCAAACCTTCCAGAAAGTTCTTTACTTATGGCGACCGGATGTGCTTGAATTTCTAGTTTGATTTTAACTGTTATGGTTCAATTTTCTTACTGTTGAAAGACGTAAACAGATAAGTTCCAGAAAGCATATTTAAATCTATTTTTGAGTTGGAAATAGATTTAAAGATATGATTTCGTTAATTGAAAATTCTTTAAATAGTTAAATGAAAATAACATTTTAACATTAATTAATGTATATTCTAGTAACATTTTAAATTGAAATAATAATTACTTTCCAGAACTTTCTCTAATATTGCTTTAGCTTTACATTATTTCCAAAAAATGATATATAGAATTTCCTATATATTCCTTTATAAACAATATTAATTTCTATATCTGTAATACATATACGCATATACAAGATTATTTGTAATGAAGGAAAATCTTAGAAATAAATCAATTAATAATAATGAAATTGGTTAAACATAACCGTTTTTATTAAACAGGGTGGAACTAATGCCTTATATATGTGTGCCTAACATTCCTGGATGACCAAATAAATATATAAAACAGGTTCAAATCCTACTTTTAAGGTTTCTAATGTCATCAGGCAATGAGGCAATACGTACTATAGATTTTACCACTTCAATATATTGTATAAATGTATTTTGTACAAATGTATTTTTGTTTGCATACTAACATTCCTGGATGACCAAATAAATATATAAAACGGGTTCAAACCCTACTTTTAAGGTTTCTAATGTCATCAGGCAATGAAGCAAAATATGTATTTCAGATTTTACCACTTCAATATATTGTATAAATGTATTTTGTTTGCATATTTATTTATTTTATATTTTAATTAATGAATTAATTATATTTTTTAATGATTTAAATTCTCTCTAGAAAAAAAAAGATTATTAACCTATAAGAATTTTTTACTTTATCAGATATAGAAATGATTTTTATTTAATCTTTGAAAGACATCATTTGGCTGTATTTTTTTTAATAAAACTCCCCCTGATTGAAATATAAAAAAATAGTTGTGTAGAAAAGTAATTGTATTTTGTTTTATATATGTAATATTTAACTTATAAATGCATCACCATTTACATTTTGCAATGGCCAAGGTCAATTTAATCTTTATAACCTAATGAAATATTTCATACTATATAAACATATATGTAATAAATTGATTAATGTGCCTATATGTTTGTAATCTATATGTTGGTCATTCTTCTTAAAAGTTTTTTATTAAACGTTAAACTATCATCCAGTGTAAAATTTTCTCAGATCTATCTTTTTCATTGTGTACAACAAATTTCAAGTGACATAAAAAAAAATTAACGTTTAAACATGTATGTATGTGTTAAATATTTTCATGGATTAATAATGATGTAACCTAAGGAATGGAGTTAATACCATGTAATGATTAAAGAAATGTGTTTTCAGTGATGTTGCTGGTTAATTATCAATTATTATTGACAGTCTTTAAGCTCAATAATTTGGTCTAATAATGCACAACTGTTTTTCATTTTATCTTTACTTGAAAATAAAATCATCTTTTATTTTTAATCAAAGATATTATATGAATTTAAACTCAGATATTTGTATATATATGAAGACATAGAAGAACTTCATCTTTTTATATTCTATAAATATCTCATTCTCTCCAAGAGTATATTAAATATTTTCATGGATTAATTATGCTGTAGAGAAGGAATGAGTAGAGTTATTTTGATGTAATGATTAGATAAAAAAATTTAGCATTGATGTTGCTAAATAATTATCAATTACTTTATACCATTTTTAAAGTTAAATCATTTGGTCTAGTACGGAGGTTGGAAAACTTTAACATGAAGAATCATTTTGTTAATTAATTGGGGGAACAGCCATCAGGGGATAGGTATCCCAACCCACATTAAAGAGACATTAGGAAAGGTGAGAAAGAGTCATTTTGTTTAATCTTCTTACCTTCCCCCATTAAAGAGTGGCAAGGAAGAAGGTGAAAAATATGAATTTCTGAAGAATGATTGTCCATATATTTAAAGATTTATTTTAGAAATAGAACATAATAGAATCAGTTACATCCTAACAAAAAATACAAATTATCTTAAAAATAAATAAATGAAAACAAAAAATTACTTTGACAGTTTGATTTATTCACAAATCTCTAATATATCCCCAGCACTTTCATTTGTTTTCCAATTCTAGCATTAAATCTATGACAATTTTAAAATGTTGTTTACTCTGATCAAAAGCTTTTTGTACATCTCTATAAAAATCTTCTACTTCATCAGTTAGAAAACTTATTGAGGTGTAAACCTGAACTATCTGCTTTTGCCATCTGCTATTAAGTTGAATAATAATCTCAGACCAGTATGCCATCAATCTCTACAAATGTTGTCCTTCCACTTTTTATTTATAATGAATTCTATTCCACTTATACATCCAATATTTGTGCCTTTGAAGTAGAGTGACATATCCACTTTTTAAATCAATTGTCTACTTACCTTTTCTTCTAACTTCACAAAGTTCAATAATATCCCATTTTATATGAGATAGTTCCTCTTTCAATTCATAGCAATTTTTTCCACTTGATTTACACTTGCAAGTATTTAAATAAGAAGTTATCATTAAATGGCATTCTGAATCCACAGTCAGGAGATTCTTAGTACCCTCTGCTTTGGCCACCAACTACTGCCTTGTCTGGTCACTTTACATCTTACCATGAATAAGGGCCAGAATTTATTTTTGTCTGTCATGATTGTATACATTTATTAGAAAAAAAAGTTCATCACATACACATTTATTTTGCCTTTTCTCAATCTTAAACTTAGAGGTAAAAAGACAAGTTAGCCATGTTCATATTCTCTATGAATTATCACATAGTAATAACAGCTGCAATGACAAGAATGTATAGAGTGGACATTAGGAATTTGCACTGCTTGGTTTCTTTAAGGCTTCCAAGAGGAATCAAACACTCCTTTCAGTTAATAGCAAACTCCTTTCTGGAGCCAATATTATATTATATGTTAGGTTATATTTCAAATAATATTTTCAAATGTATTTTAAATCAAGGTCTTTTCATTGCATGATGAATTAAATTAATTTAGTAATTTGAATATAGATTGGAATTGAATTAATAATTTAGATATTCCATAGCAAAACTAGAATATGGCCTACTACTTAAAAACAGTACCATACTTAAAAAGATATCCTGATTAATTCTTTTGCATATACTTAATTACATTTTCTTTATATCATAATTGCATGCAAATATAAATAAACAAAAAAAAAAATGTAAACAAATGAGTAAATAAAACATTGAGTTTCACAAACTTCTTAAATTTTACAAATATCGGCAACAGCCTTTTTTTTAAATCACTAAATATAACATTTTCAAAATTCAAATGCAAATTTACTTGATCATGTGTTTGTTATATATTATAATTATAAGCACAATAATAATAAATTAAAAAACATTAAAATTTATAAATTTAATAAATTTTATGATATAGTTATAATCATTTTTTCATTTCTTAGCCCTGCACATAATCACATTAAAAAAAAACCCATTAAAATTTGTAAATTTAGTAAATTTTTACAATGTGGCCATAGCCATTTTTCAGCTCAGAGCACCATATGTGATTATGTTTATTAATATTTCTTTGGTTTATATTAAAAGCAAGTTGATATAGACTTAAAACTGTCAAAATAACTAGAGTATAGTTCTTGATAATGAAACTGTTATTATGTTTCTATAGGGTTATGGGGGGGGGCAGGGTATAAAAGAAAAAAATGTCCAGAGCATATTTAAATTTAATGAAAATAAATGCAGTATAGTATGTTTATTTATTGTAGTTAATGTGAATGAATAAGCACATGTACAATATATATATATATATTGTGCCCTTTTGTATGGGTCACCATCTAATTTTGTGCTAATCTATTAAAAATTTTAAATTTAAGATATATTTGAATATGTGATGTTAATTTTGCTTATGTAATATTTCAAAGGGTTTAATTAAAGCAATCTATGAATATTTGATATGTAAATTTGCTGATATAGAGAGAGACATTTTAAATGATATATTATAATATATAGTTGGAAAAATGGCCATAATCAATACTCATTAATATATTAATAAGTAGGTGTTTAAAGCTAAAGTGTTTAAAAGACAAGTAAAATTAAATGCATATATTTATTGTTGATAAAATAATATTATAAAAGAATATAAATATTTTAATTATTGTAATACTTAAATAGAAGATTAATATTTATTTTAATAATATCAATAATTATTTTAAAATCTCTTATAATATCTTGTTTATTTAAAAATATTTATTTTAAAAAAATCAATTGTTAGTTTATTTTTAGACTATGACAAGCTTTTTTTAAAAACAGATGTTAGTTAAATATACACCATCTTGAGTTATTTAGTAAAGTTGCAAACTATTTTAAAATTATTAAATTTATAAATAATACGAGTTATCACGAAAAAATAAAGATATTTAATGTAAAATATTAAATCTGATTTTAAAATATTCTTTAAAAATATAACTATAAAATAACTTAGTATATTTAAAATAATCTTATAAAAGTTAAAATTAAAATCAAGTAAGAGAATATTTTTAAAAAATTTTAATAATTTAAATAAACGATAAAGATTATTTGAAATTTAATAATGTAATAAATATTAAATATTAAATAAGCCATTATTTATTTTTAATTTTGTTTGTTTAAAATATTAAATAAGCACAAGTTGATTGTTTAATCTACCAATCAAATGGGAAGTTTTTCCGATAAAAGCTCAGTTCAATTGTTAGGAGAGGACTTTGATTGAATTTTAAGTTAATTGTGTATTTAAAATAGCTAGTAAATTTATAGACCTTTAAAATCATTTTAAAATTATAAGAGTTCTTGTAATAAGTTATAAAATTTTAAATGATAGATATCAGTTTAATTTAATTTTCTATCATCCCTATATTACTCAATTTAAACAAATAGTCATGGGAATCATATATGTGAAAATATATAAACTTTATACTAGAAATATGCAAACCTTGTTTATTACAAGATGGAAAAAGTAGATTGGAGTATATAATTTTAAAAGCTAATTAATATTGACTATTAGAAAAGATATTTTAAAGAATAAAATACTTTATAAGAAAGTATTTTTATATAAATTTAAAAGTATATATTAAGTAAAGAATTAGAAATAAAAGTATTTTATAAATACTTGTTTTAATCTTTTGTTTAAAAGACTGAATTTGACAATTTTAAAAAGGCAAAGATTGAAATATAATTAGCTAAAATCTTAATATAATAAAAATATATATTGAAAAATTTAAACTTTTTGATGAAGAAGCTTATTCTTACCTGGATATTTGTTAAGAAATCAAGTAATACATGGACAAGTTAATTAAATAATTAATGATAATTTTCATAAACTATGACTTTAAAAATAACTTTAAATAATTTTTAGAACTGCGGGCCTATAAACTTTTTTTTTATTTTTTTTCTTATGTTTATTTCTAAAAAGAATATTTTCATAAACTTTAAAGAAACACTGATAGACGAAAAGGAAATGGTGTTTTAGTGAATGTACCTAGGATTAAAGAATATTATGTAAAAAGGAAGATCGCTTTACTAATATGAATTTTATTACTACATAAAATTTAAATATATTAATCTATTAAAAATAAGAAGTAATTTCTTAAATAAATAATATTAATTATTGAAGTTTTTTTATAATTAATATAAGTAAAGTGATTTAAATGTGTTATTTTTATGCTGTAATCAGAATTGGAAGATGGAGTACATTAAATCTTATTTATGTAAAAGTATAATTATATAATTTTAATATATTTGATTTTTTCCTTTGACATGATATTAGTTGGATGAGTATAAATATTTAAAAATACAATTATATAGAATTTATTTAAATTGCTAATTTGATTTATGATATAAATATGATACTACATAGAGCTTAGAAAAATTATATTTTGTAATAAATTTTATTTTTTTTATTATTATTATGTTGGTTTATTATATTTATTATTCATACGTAATTATTTTTATTTCAAGTGGGAGCTCAAGTCTTATTTTATTTTTTATTTTATTGGTAATTAGTTAAGTTTTTGTAGAGTTTATATTTGGTTGAATTTACCGAATATAGTGAGAAGTATAAATAGTTTGGATAATTATTATTTATTTAAAGTTGATGATTGTATTTCCGAAGTTAAATAAGTTTTAGAGGTGTTTTAGAAGAGTTATTAAGAAGGAGTAGAAACACATAAAGTAAAGTAATGATTTTACATGAAAAGAATCATAGAATTTATCTAATATAATACTTTATGAATTTGAAATTAATGAATATTTAAATATTATTATTTAACAGTACATATATGTAATGCATATTTGATAAAACATGTAGCATGAATTGCATTAAATGAAATATAAATTATAATCAGTTATTTGTTATTACATTATAAAGATACATTAGTTTTATATTATGCTATTAGAGTAATGCTGATATTAAAGTGAACACATACTAGTACATGATGAAATGAATAACAGTAATACTTAAGTGATGTAGCAATTTAATTAGCAAAGTTTAATTGTTTACATATGCTACATAAATATTGTTTACATAATTTTCTATGTAATAATTGAGGTTTACTGATGCTTGTTTAAAGTCTAAGTTTTGAAAACATACTTCAATGTTATTAGTACAGCATTTTAAAGAATGTATAATTACTTATTAGGAGTATGAATTAATAACAGTGTAAACATATTGTATTATTATTTTCTTATTTTATTTTCTTTGTTTTCATAATTTTGAACTGTAAATATTGTAAATAAATTCTTAGTTGAAGTTAATGTAAATAAATTTGTTTAATTCGTTTTAAAAGTGTGTCGAGTTCATTATTTTACACCACAGCATTTGACAACAGATAATTTGAACAAACATAATATTTGCACAATATGAATTTATTATTATTATTTAGAAATAAACACAATATTTTCTTGATATCATTTTATAAGAATTGATTGACATTAACATATAATATTATTATGGTCATAAGGTAATTATAATGCACATTATAAGAGTACAATGTTATTTATTGCCACAGATTATTAAATTATAAGATTTTGATCTATTCCAAAATTAAGATGCTATATGAAAATAAAAGATATACATATGATTATTTATTTAGTAATTGATGATATAACAGTAATAGATAAAATTAAGTTATACTCTAAGAATAGTATTGTATATTATTATTAAAATAAGTTAGATGTATTTAGGTTTGATATAAAATCCCTTATCATACTTATTTACATGGGTTATCATTACTTTAAGATAATTAGAAGAGCCTGAGATTATTGAGATTATTTAGTTATACTTTCTTAATAAAAGTTAAGATTTATTTTATTTATTACTATTAAAGATAGTTTATTTTATTTAAAAGCCATAAGAATGCTGTAGATGTAGTAATAGGATAGTAAGGAGGTAATAGTATTCTTATGCCATTGAGACAGTGTCTTGGAAGATATTGACTCAATGTAAATCTACTTATTACTTTGTAACTTTACTTCACAGTCTCATGATTTTAATTAAATACTTATTTAATTAGTACATACTATAGAAGTATATTGATTTTGATAATTGGTAATAAATTTAATTAGAATATGATAATATAAAAGTATATTAAAGATAGGTATGCAAATTTTAATTAAGCATAATAATTTAATTGAGCTAGTCGTATTTCAAATTATATTATACATCGAGAAGTAAGGGTACAATATATATATATATATATATATATATACTTAATGTGAATGAATATATACATGTACAATATATATATATATATATGGGTACTTGTACCTCTTTAATTTATTATTAATAACTACATGATTATTAATTTTTAATTTTGTATACTATAATTTTCATTTATATACTTATTTTATACATGTAAAAAAATGTTTATGTTATATATGCGTGTGTATTGAAAAATGGTGTTCAGTTGCAATTTCTATAAACAATATGTATTCGGTATATGTGAGGGGGACTTGAAACAAAATATAGATATTGTCGTTCCAATGTATATTATTAAAACTAGATTTTCTAATAGTTTTGGAGCATTTCAATAATCGAATTAATTAGTTATTACTATTAGAAAGGTTTATCATTTAATGATTATTAAATTGATAATAAATAGTAAAATGAACAAATAATATGAATTATAATATCTAAATATAATTTTTTTTATTCCTTAATATATGCTATTTTAATTAAAAATTTTGACAACTGTACATATATAAAAGCAATCAATCTATCTAGCTGTCAAAAATCAAATGAATAATAATATTAAAATTTATATTACAGTTCATTGATTATTTTAATCAAACTTTCTTACAAATGTGCTGTATAAGACCAAGAAATCTATTAACATTCAAAATCAAATGCAAACATCTGCATCCAGAAATACAAATGTGCTTGAATCAAATTTATTAGTGATTTGTTGCTAGCTGTTAATACTTTTTAAATAATATAATGTCATTATTCTCATATTTTTAAAATCTGTTGTACAATACAAATTGTATTCTAATCATGTAGACATTTCTTTCGTTTTCAGGTATGATTGTATGCTTATAATAAATATTTCTGATACTTGTATCATGTCGTAATTTTTTTTACTTTTTTTTTTTAAAAAAAAATGAGTAGATTAATTTCCAACAAATAATTAATATTGATGTTGCCATAATTATTCAAAAATTACAAAAAAAAAAAAAGTGGTAACCAAAAGAGTTGTTAAGATATAATAAAATGAAGAATAGATATAAATAATGTGTGTATGAACAATAGTAAAGTCTTTATCTTGGTAAAAAAAATTATAGTTCAGAAAATATTATTAATAAGTAGTTGGACTACAAAGCTAGCCCTAAAAAGGTTAATGATGTTTATCATTATAATTATTGTAACCAGTTTGTATTTTTACCGAAATCATTGTTTTATATGGATCCATATGAGTTAACTGGTTTATATATAAGGCAATTAGTTAATTACACACACACGTACATGTAAATGTTACAAATTTCAATTATCTAACTAATTAGTAGAAACATGAGATCATAATCTATCTTGACATATTGGAAATCTTGGATTGAAAAAATGTAAATTAATTTAATAATAAAAATATTTAATTACTATTAACAAATTGATTACTTACAAATTATCTCATCAATAAAAATGTTATTTTAATATTAAATTACGAATACTAATACCTATCAGAATTTGTTTATAAAATCAAACTATGATCCAATCACTAAATTTGATAAGATTAGCTCAATTCTTAAAATGTAAGTAAGTTTGTAATCAGAAAGGTGGGAGAATATCATAAATATTAGTAATGCAATTTACTGGGATAATAAAGAATATTAAATAAGAAATTATGAAATATAGAATTTTACTTAATCTAAATTTTTAAAAAATAATTGAATAGTTTATTGCTCAGGAATTGATATGAAATTTGAGTACCAGAAATGACAGAGCCAGACCATGAACCATGGATTGTGTGTTTCAGGCCTCTATTATTCTATCCTTCATCAAAATATGCTGACCATCTAAGTTCTTTATAAATAATAATAAATTTATATGATGTTTTATAAGTAATAACACTTGTACTCAAAAATTATGTCAAGTTACAAATTGATATAAATTTTGCTAATTGTAAGGTTTATTTGTGATATTTTAACATCCCACAATAATAATAATCTGTAATTTTTATCTTTACATTCCTTGGAAAACATGCCTGTAATGTTTTACTATTTAAACGAATTAATTATTTACAGGGATTTGCATAGCTTTAATTTTAAATAGAGGTAATGTGTTTTGTTAGCTTTTATAGAAACCTTAAAATTTAGTTCTTGTCAGAAACTTTGGTAGATTATAATTTAGACTGGGGGATACTTTGTATAACAATTTCATGAATCTATAATAGATAGTAGGGTACTTTAGTATTAGTCTGCTATTACATATTATTCTCATGATGTATTATTCTAAGTTTGTGATTTGTTTAAAATAATATTTCCAAGGGATGTTCAGACAAACTTGATTGATAAAATTTGTCCACATATCCCATGGAGGTGTTATTTTAAACATATCTCAAACTTAGAATAACATGTTACCAGAGTAGTACAGCATACCATGTGTAATAGTAAACTTCAAATCTAAAAAAAAGGGCTATATTCATTACGGAAAAAAGAAAAAACACATTGTGAGATTTTAATATTTTTGTGACTTTATTACCGGCATTTCTTTCTATCAAAGCCATCCTTCCTTTTCCCAGCATATATCACACTTTGTGCTATTGTAAACAAACAAACATCTTATTTCTGATGATAGAGATATTTATTATGGAAAAATGAAAAAGAATCCTGAAATGCTTTTTTTAAATGGTGAGCTTAACAAAGTTTTAGCTTTATGGGTGTTTTTTTTAATCTTAAAAAAAAAAAAGGCAAACTGTAAGATAAAGTTTTAGCTTGGAGGCCTTAAAGGAACCGAGCAGGGCAAATTCCTAATGTCCACTCCATACGTTCTTGTCGTTGCAGCTGTTATTACTATGTGATTATTCATATAGTATACGAACATGGATGGGCTGCTCACCAACACGCATTAGCCAGCGTGGTGAGTTTATTGGCTTTTTACCTCTGAGTTTAAGATCAAGAAACACCATGGTCTTTCTTCTCAGTGCCTGATAATGCAGAATGAATGTTTGTGTAAATGATAAATATTTTTCCAATACATATATACAATTATGACAGACAAAAATAAAGCATGGCCCTTATTCCCAGGAGGCTGTAAAGTCACCAACCAAGGCAGCAGTTGGTGGCCGAAGGCGAAGGGTGCTAAGAATCCCCTGATTGCGGACCCAGGCTGCCATTTGATGATGACTTTTTATTTAGGTACTTACAATTGAAGGAAGATTGCAAGAATTAGAAGAAGAACTGTCTTATATTAAATGGGACATTATTGGACTTTGTGAAGTTAGAAGAAAAGGAGAAGAAACAATTGATTTAAAAAGTGGACATATATTCTATTATAAAGGCACACATATTGGAAATACAAGTGGAGTAGGATTCATTATAAATAAAAAGTGGAAGAACAATATTGTGGAGATTGATGGTGTATCGGACAGAGTGGCAAGATTAGTTATACAACTTAATAGCAGATACCAAATGCAGATAATTCAGGTTTATGCCCCAACAAGTTCTCATAGTGATGAAGTAGTAGAAGATTTTTATATGGATGTACAAAAGGCTTTTGATCAGAGTAAACAACATTTTAAAATTGTTATGGGAGACTTTAATGCTAGAATTGGTAGACAAATGAAAGATGAAATTGCTGTAGGTAATTTTGGTTATGGTAATAGAAATGAGAGAGGACATAGACTTGTGGAGTTTGCAGAAAAAGAAAAACTTTATATTATGAATTCATTTTTTGAGAAAAATGTTAAAAGGAAATGGACATGGAAGCATCCAAATGAAGGTACAGCAGAATTGGATTATATTTTGACTAACAGAAAATACATATTTCAAGATTGTAATGTTCTTAATAAATTTAACACAGGAAGTGATCATCGATTAGTAAGGTGTAAGTTATGTGTTAATGTAAAACTAGAGAGACAAAAATTATTAAGAAAACAATATTTACAGTTGATATTCCTAATCTTCAGAAACATTCTAATGAATTTAAATTGGAATTTACAAATAGGTTTCAAGTGTTAGGAGATTTTGAACATGATTCAGATTTGAATGAAATTAATATGAAAATAACTGATACACTTTTAAAAACTGCAACAAACATAGCTGGTAGAAAAAAGCAGCAATTGACTAATAAAATTTCTACTGAGACTAGAGAATTTATGAAGAAAAGAAGGAATATGAAGATATACAAAAATGATGTATTAAAAAGAATTGAATATCTCGAATTTTGTAAAATGGTACGGAAAAGAGTTGAAAATGATATAAGAAAGTATAACTGTGAAATAGCAAGGAAAGCTGTAGAAGAAAATAAAAGTCTCAAAAATGTTAAACAACATTTTGGTATTGGTAGGAAATTTATATCTGCAATAAGAAAAAAAGATGGTATTATTACTAAAAAGAAAGATGACATCATGAAATTGGTAGAAGGTTTTTATCAAGAATTATATAGTAATAAAGAACAAGTACCTCCTATATCTATTACATCTTCCGAATTTCCCAGAATTTTAAATGAAGAAGTGAGACATGCAATTAAGTGTATGAAGGAAGGAAAGGCTCCAGTAAATGATGGAATTATAATTGATATATTAAAAGAAGCAGGTGAAGAAATAGAAACAATTTTAGCAAAGTTATATACCAAATGTCTAAATGATAAAGATGTACCGGAAGATTGGAAGAATGCAGTAATAATATTAATATTTAAAAAAGGTGATAAAGAAGATATTAGAAATTACAGACCTATCAGCCTTTTATCAGTTTTATATAAAATTTTTACCAAGATAATTACAACTCATCTACAGAGAACTTTGGATTTCCACCAACCAAGAGAACAAGCTGGATTTAAAAGTGGTTTTAGTACAATAGATCATATCCAGGTATTGAGAGAAGTCATAGAAAGGACAAACGAATATGAGTTGTCATTATGTTTTGGATTTGTAGATTATGAAAAGGCATTCGATTCTATACTCATTTCTTCAGTTTGATTAAAGCATTGGATCATCAAGGTATAGATCCAGGATATTGTCATATTTTAAAGAATATTTATAAAAATGCAACAGCAACAATTAGATTACATAATGATACTGGAAAAATCAACATTGAGAAAGGTGTAATATCTCCAAAACTCTTTACAGCAGTGCTGCAAGAAGTATTTTGTGGATTAAAATGGGAAACTAAAGGAGTGAAAGTAAATGGAGAGTATTTAAGTCATTTAGATTTCGCAGATGATGTAGTTGTTTTTGCAAATAATGCTTCAGAGCTGCAGGAAATGTTGCAGGAGTTAGCAGATGAAAGTAGAAAAGTAGGACTAAAGATAAATGTTAAAAAGACTAAAGTAATGTTTAATCGATTTGCTCAAAATATGAAAATAAAGATTGATTATGAAGAATTAGAAGAAGTTAACAGTTACAAATACCTTGGTCAGATTATTAATACAGATGGAAACATAATGGAGGAAATTAATCATAGAATTAAACTTTGTTGGAGTGCTTTTGGTAGAAATAACTTGATACTAAAAGGAAATATGCCTATGTGTTTGAAAAGGATGGTTTTTAACAAATGTGTTTTACCAGTTCTTACTTATGGATCTGAGACTTGGACACTTAATAGAAGAGCAATACAGAGACTTCAGACCACTCAAAGGAGTATGGAGAGATGTATGTTGGGAGTAACAAGAAGAGACCGAAAACGCAATGTATGGGTAAGACAACAAACAGGTGTTACTGACCTTATTGAAAAAATTAAAAGATTCAAGTGGAGTTGGGCTGGACATATTGCTAGAAGAGATGATAATAGATGGACAATTGAAATTTTAAACTGGATTCCAAGAGATTGTAAAAGACCCAGAAAGAGACCACATGTGAGATGGATGGATGAAATAAGAAAATGTGCAGGGGTGTTGTGGAGAAGAGAAGCTAAAGATCGGAGAAGATGGATTAAACTAATAACTTGATACTGAAAGGAAATATGCCTATGTGTTTGAAAAGGATGGTTTTTAACAAATGTGTTTTACCAGTTCTTACTTATGGATCTGAGACTTGGACACTTAATAGAAGAGCAATACAGAGACTTCAGACCACTCAAAGGAGTATGGAGAGATGTATGTTGGGAGTAACAAGAAGAGATCGAAAACGCAATGTATGGGTAAGACAACAAACAGGTGTTACTGACCTTATTGAAAAAATTAAAAGATTGAAATGGAGTTGGGCTGGACATATTGCTAGAAGAGATGATAATAGATGGACAATTGAAATTTTAAACTGGATTCCAAGAGATTGTAAAAGACCCAGAAAGAGACCACATGTGAGATGGATGGATGAAATAAGAAAATGTGCAGGGGGTGTTGTGGAGAAGAGAAGCTAAAGATCGGAGAAGATGGATTAAACTAATAACTTGATACTGAAAGGAAATATGCCTATGTGTTTGAAAAGGATGGTTTTTAACAAATGTGTTTTACCAGTTCTTACTTATGGATCTGAGACTTGGACACTTAATAGAAGAGCAATACAGAGACTTCAGACCACTCAAAGGAGTATGGAGAGATGTATGTTGGGAGTAACAAGAAGAGATCGAAAACGCAATGTATGGGTAAGACAACAAACAGGTGTTACTGACCTTATTGAAAAAATTAAAAGATTGAAATGGAGTTGGGCTGGACATATTGCTAGAAGAGATGATAATAGATGGACAATTGAAATTTTAAACTGGATTCCAAGAGATTGTAAAAGACCCAGAAAGAGACCACATGTGAGATGGATGGATGAAATAAGAAAATGTGCAGGGGTGTTGTGGAGAAGAGAAGCTAAAGATCGGAGAAGATGGATTAAACTTGGAGAGACCTTCATCCTGCAGTGGATTGATAATGGTTGATGATGATGATTTTAAATATTTTTTAATATATATATATGTAAAGTTTTAGCAAATAAAAAAATCATAAATGTATAAAGTTTTAGCTGTAAATGTATTTTTAAATATAAAACCATATTACTTACAAATGATGTGAAAGATAAAACTTTGTATTTTTTAATTTTTTTTTTTTGATTTGACATTTGGTATTACATGTGCTGGATGTTTATGATAGCACTATGTGCTATATTATGCCAGGACTGGAAAGGATGCTTTTGATTGCACAAAGTACCAAAATTAAAACACATAAAAAGTACCTAAAAAAACACTTACCTCTTTTTATTTAGTATATATATTTATTCCTTTTTTCATAATGAATATATCTTTCTATTTTGATAGCATAAAATCATTTAAAGTAAAAAAAGCACAAAATTACATAGGTCAGCATGTTTTACAACTTGATGATGTGTATATATGTGAAAAGTTGGTAATATATATATATATATTTGACATGGATTAGTCATGCCATGATTCTTGGATGGCATCACATTATAAAGGGAACTTTGAAACATCACAGGAGGAATACATCATAGCAGGAATAATACCAAATTACTGATAATAGTTAAGATCTCAGCTGATGATGATGATAATGAGATATTGAGTGAACCCGAGATATATTGTAAGACATATATAAATATATTAATAAGATTCAAACACATTGGATTAAGTTTAAATATAAATATTTATTATAACAAAATTTAAGATGATTATATATATATGACTAACTTCACGCAATTTAAACTTTATTTTAATTACAAACATTTTGTAATTCGTATTTTCAGATTGACTGGTATCAATCTAGTGCGGTATACAATACACAACGTATAGAGTTTTAATAAAGCTAATGATGCAAGACAGAAGCAATAGCTGATGATTCTTTTAAGAGCACCAACAATGAATAGTTGTATCATTAGGCTTGCAGAGAGTATTTCTTATGAAATACTGATTAACATGTTTTCTTTCACTTCTCTTCTCTCTTATTTGGTTGACATTACAATTGTCTCATTTTTTCAAATAATTTATTTCAATTGATCAAAAAATTAAATTCTAGTTTTTATAGGATTACACATCTGAAATAAATAAAATTACTGACAGAAAACAATCAGAAGCCTTCTATTTATAAACATATTTTCAAAATCTCCTGTTTTCCTTAAACATGCAGCTAATTATTTTAAGAGAGAATGTGACAGTCTTAAGTTATAGACAGATCTCATTTACAAAAGAAATGTATGCATGCATCTTGATAATAAAGTTAGTTAATAAATACATTATGAGGTCTTACTATAATAATTTCATATTTAACTTTTAGATCGATTTTACTTTTAAGGATGAGCCTATTTTATGTAATATGTGTTTCTTATAAGTTTCGCAATCCTCTGTAATAATATTATTTTTAAATGTTTCATATGGTTGTGTACAATATCACATGAGTCATTAATTAATTATATTCTTTCAAGTAAAGGCTAGATCTCTGGACAGTCGTTGTGTTCAGTGACTTAGTATGTAAAAGTTGTGAAGCATGGATGTCTTAAAATACTATAGGGTCAAGTATAGTGATATGTTAAGGAAATAAAGATAATGTGTGCATGAGAAAATACATTCCAATTATTTCCTAATATTTCTATGTTCCAACAACAGAATGTATTTACTAACTCATTTTATTATCAAGGTGCATGTATAAATTTATATGCTCATAAAATATAATTATCTCAATACAATATATATATATATATATATATATATATATATATATATATATTAAACACTTTATCATACACCAGACTTTCTCTTTATTATATGGAAAATAAAGTATAAACATTTACAATTTTAATAGATACAACTAAATGATGGCTCTTATTTTCACAAGACTGTGAAATTGCCAGCCATGGCAAAGTTTGTCAGCTGAAGACAGAGAATCCTAAGGATCCTCTGGCTGCAGACTCAGGCTACCATTTGATGATGAGCTTTTATTTAGATTGTTATAACTGCAAGATTATTTTTAAAAGAAAAGAAGATTGCATGAATTGGAAGATGAACTGAAATATTAAATATCATTGCGAATTTTCTGAAGTTAGAGAAAAGATGAAGAATTAATTGATTTTAAAAGTGGATATGTACTCTACTACAATGGGATAAGTGAAATGGGATTCTTTATAAATAAAAAGTGGAAGAATGAACATTGTGGAGATTGGTGGCATATTAGACAGAATGGCAAAATTTGTTATTCAACTTAATGGAAGTTAATAAATATTTGGGTTTAGAGGATTTTTATATGATTTTACAAAATACTTTTGATTAAACTAAATAATCTCTTTAAATTGTCATGTGACATTTTAATACTAGGATTTGAAAAATGAAAGTGTTATAGATAAATTTGATCATGGTGGCAGAAATGAAATAGGACAGAGGTGTGAAATTCACAAGAAAAGAAAAGCTGTCTATTATAAATTCTTTCTTTGAGAAAAATATTAAATGGGACATGGAAGCTTACAAATAAAGGCACTGTGGATTTAGATTATATTTTGACTAACAAAAAGATATATAAATGTTTTTAGATTTAATACTGGAAGTAGTCATCAATTAGTGAGATGTAGAAAGATGAAACTATTCAGGACTATTAGAAGTTGATATTCCTAACTTTAAGAAACATTCCAATGAATTTAAATTAGAACTTAAAAATTGTTCTAAAATGTTAACAGACTTTGTAAATAGTTCAAATGTACCTGAAATCAATTGGAAGATACCTTATACTGTAAGAAACATAACTAGTAAAAAATGTTGCAATTTACCAATCAATTTTCTGCTGAAACAAAAAGATGTAAAAAAAAAAAAAAAAATGGTGAAAATTTTTTTAATAATCCATTAAGAAGAATTTGAATGTGTAGAGTTTTGGGAAATGTAAATAAAAAAGACTCTTGTATAGCATTGTCATGAATATGTAAATTACAAATTTTCATTTTAACCACCTAGTATTAATACCATGTTTTATCCTAATAATACCAGTTTAGCCAATAAGTTTGAGCAGTATGATTCTGACCTCCCAAGTTGAAAGTATTTCTCAGACATTTATTAGTTAAATTGTGAAATAAAATGTAAACTTTTCTTGAGAAGCAAATTGACATTAACTTATAGAATTACATAGCTAAAGAAAAAAAGAGTTAACTATATTATGATGAATTGGCAAGGAAAACTGTGGAAAATAATAGAAGTCTCAAAAGTGTAAAATAACATTATAAATTTAGGAAAAAAATTGTTTCAACAATAATTAAAGAAGTTGGAAGTATTACTAAAAAGAGAGATGACCTCATGAAATGTGGAAGAATTCTATAAATAAAGAATTAAATGTATGAAAAAGGAAAAGATTAGCAGGCAAAGATATAGAAAAATTATTGTCAAAGTTATATAGCAAATGCCTAAAAGGATAACAATGGATCAAATGAATGGAAAAGTGCAATAATAGTACTGTTATTTAAGGGGGGTGATAAAGATGGTAATAGAAATTGCAGTTTCATTAATCCTCTATCAGTTCTATGTAAAACCTTATCAAGATAATTATAACTTGTCTACAGTGAACTCTGGATTCAAACCAGCCAAAATAACTAGCTAGATTTAAAAGTGGTTTTAACATTGTGGATCATATTCAGGCATTAAGAAAATTTGTATAATAAACTATAAAATTACAATTGCTTATTATGCTTTGGATATATAGATTATAACATTTGATTCTATTGGCATTTTGTCATATTCTGAAGAATATTTATGGCAATGATTAGGTTATATAATGTTACTAAAAAAAATTACATTGGTGATTAAAATGGGAAGCTGAGGGAATATAAGGAAATGGAAAATTTTTAAAATCTTCTGAATTTTTCAGATGATCTGATTATTTATGCAACTAACGTATCAAAACTGCAACAAATGTTATAATAGTTATCAACAATGGAGGTAATAAAATAGGACTAAAGATAAATGTTAAAAAGTATAAAATAATGTTCAGAAAATGAAAATATAGATTCATAAATTATAAGAGGTTAATAACTACTGATGAAATTAATTATAGATTTAAACTTGGATAGAATATTTTTGTTAAAAATAATTTAGTATTAAAAGGAAATATGTTTATATTTTTAAAAAGAAAAGTTTTTATTGTATGGTTCTGTCACATTTTATTTATTGATTTTAGACAGGCATGCTTAACAGAAAAGCAATGTAGAGATTTTAGACCACTCAATAAAGTATGGAGAGATATATATTAAGAATAACAAGAAGATATTGAAAATGAAAGTGGATGAGAGGACAAATAGATACTAATGGCATCATTAAAAAGAATTAAGAGATTGAAATGAAACTGTCTGGACATACTGCTAGAAAAGATGATAATAGATATGCATTTGAAATTGGATCTCAAGAGATTATAAAAGACCTTGAGAGAGACCATATGTGAGATTGATGATAAAAATTAAGAAGTTAGCAGTTTGACATCTGAATTAAACTTTGAGAGATCTTCATCCGGCATTGCATCAGTGATGATAATGATTTCTATTTTTTTAAAGTACTAAACAAGTAGTTAGGCTACTGAATTGTATTTCCATTGTCTTATGAAATAAAGTACTGAGTGTTTAAAAACTGTATAATTTAGAATACATTCATTTATTGGCATTAAGCATTTTTCATTTTAAGAAATATGTGTGCAACATATTGTTAAAATAATAATAATAATATAGTATGTGATCTCAAAGTATAAAGAGTAATTTCTGATGTTTGATAACTCAATTACATAAATGTTAAGATATTGGAAGACTTTGGTAAGTGAGGACAATATATCATTTTTAAATTTAATTAAAATTATAATATGTCATTGGGATAATATATTTTAATACCAAGTATAATTGTCTAATGGTGTGACATGACATTTATAGTATGTTGATATCTATAATTCAAAAGACTTTGAAAAATAAAGCCAATAGTTTGAATTTGTTGAATTAAATTATTAATTAAGCCTTGCATAGCATGACAAATAGAACTCCATGCATGACCTATATCAATCAGTGACATTCACTGTGCTCTTTTGGGTTTGTTATCTAAATTAATGGGGGGGGGGGAGTTTATGTAGTATATGATTTATACATTTCACAAACTCTTCTTTATGTGAGATTCTGTCAGATATTTACATAAAGCTGATATCAAAGTTTCAGTAATCTAATTAATTTTATTAATTGTTAGATATTTTATATGTTTTTATATTCAGTCATTATGAATTTAACTGCTTTTGCAATTTAGAAAAAATATTAAACTTTTTTACTTATTCAGTGATAAAAATATCATTAACATATATCTTTATCATAGATAATATATCAATACGTGTTTTAAGTAACCATGCAATATAATGAAACTATACTCTTAATATAATTTGCTTTATCATTTTGATATTTATATCTTTATCATAAGTCTTCCTGAGACATTTATATCATGAATATGCATTAAATTAAACATTTTAATCAACTTAAGATGTAAATATTGAAAATGTAACAAAAATGTCTTCTTGTAATACACTAGGTAAAATATCAGCTCTGATGTAATTAGGTATCACCAATTAAAATAGATAGTTCTGGCTGAAACCACCTAATCTACTACCAACAATAGCATTTGTCAGATTTATGTTAAGCTAAAAGATAAATCTATTTCTAGTCAATATTTAAACAAATATATGAAGGATAATTCAGGTCAGATAATGTTTGTGTCAGAATTATTATAATTATGCTTTAAATTATTTGTTGCTTCTTTATCATAACCCACCAGAGCTAGAGAAGGAGAAAACATTATTTATAGGTTAGTCAACTTTTCATTAGTAAAAGATGTATTGTACCGGTCGGTTTCATCTGTTCATATAACAAGATCTAGCATCTAGGCAAAAGTACCTCGAATCCAATCCTGTGCAAGATACATAAGTCAGGAACATTCATGAACTCTGCCCTATTTGCCTATTTTCCAGATCTACCCACTTATGAGCAACAATTCCAATGATACTGATCTAATTTATTCCTACCCCGCCGGCATCACAAAATCGTGACACAAAAAGACTCTTATTCGAACTTGGTTCATGTCTAGAATATTATAATTAGCGATTTTCGATCATCTAGTAAGTGAAACCTTTTTATATTACATCAAAATTATTTCTATTCAATGAATGAAACAATGACTTAGATATTTAGAAAGATATAAAATTTATTAAATCAACTTGGAGTATATATGATTGCAAACGTTATTGGTGTTACAATGTAAATAAAATGGGTGTTTATCTCCCTTGGACAACATTAACCTCCCTTACAATACTATACAATGAACATATTTAATCATCAATAACAAATAATTCATGGCTTTATTCTAGTGCGGCTATTTATATGTCAATAATTTATCGATTGACTGGGATACATAAGATTTTTAATAATAGCGCTAGACTACGGTACCCAAAGTTATTTGAATCCACCAGTAATAAGAACAACAGCATTCATACCAATACGTAAGTTTATTCAGTTGGATGATAAGGGTAATTTTATTTAATTAATATTTGCATTTTGCTATATAAGAACGTGTGTGGGAAGCTAATTTGGGAAATAATAATAATGGCAGAAGTGTCGTATCTGAAAGTGCGAATGAAATATATATAAAAAAAATGGTAATCCATTTAGTATAATCATAACAGTACGGTTTAGGAGAATTAATAGGCTTTTAACAAAAACGAAATATGGGAGAGCGGTACGTGTATGAGGGCAATGGAACGATCTATTCTAAGATCTAAGAAGACGCTTCAATTCACTGTTAAAGAAATGCGACTCTCTGCAAACGTCGGCAGGGTCGGGTCATAAACAACAAAGAAGGCGCTTTATTGAATTGCCATAGGCTGGACTTTTGCCAGAGCGAACCCTATGCAATAATATCTCGCGCTGAAGAAATCCAAAGAGGTTTGCCAAACCTTGTCCTTGGGATTGGAAGTAAAAAATGAATGAAGCACAAAGATATATATATCACGAAAGGCCGGTATACACGTAACGCTTGCATTAATATAAATATATAGATATTTAGCTAAGGAATAAATAATTATCGCCTATCTTTATTAATAAAAACCCCTCGTACCGGTATGATTTGATTACTACGTGGATGTGGAAGAATTACAGTTAATGCTAATATAATATAGCTCATAGAACTAAACGATCCCCCCCCCCTTATGTATTATTTTAAACTACACGTAAACTTTCCACAACGTATAAATATAAATCTTTGGTTTTGAATGCTTTAATAAATAAATACTTTTCATATTATTAAATATATATATAGTCGGTGGTGGCTATTGATTTCAATAAAGTAGGATTAATTTTACTCATATAAATCTATTTGCAGATTTTAGAAGTTAGCGCTATTATTTAATTAACCAAATAAACACATTTCTAAGAAAATAGATTTTTACTTAGTTTTAGAAAATAACACTGTATAATAATTATCAAATTCTGATTTTATTTCCCCAGACTGGCAGGCACCCGCTATACTAAGAATAACAAATTTGTTTTCAAAACTACTAGGTTAATTACCCTCTGAAAAGTAAGGAGGGTTTTCTTTTATTAAAAGAGATAGCGTAAGCATTTGCGATTCTGGGGGGAAAATTATCGACATATAATTTAGTATCTGAAAGTATAAAACATAATAATGAGAATAAAATATTGCCGCATAGACGTGACATTAAGAACTAATAATTATTCAGGAGAGGTTTAATGTAGGAGAGATTACAGCTAAGTTATATAGAGAGAGAACAAGGTACAATTAACAAAACGGTAAGAACTTTACAAATTGATTCATAACTAATATTAAATTTTACAAATGAAAGCTTTACAAAAGGTTTAAAGAAATAGATAGGTGAAAGTTAAAATTATTCACGGTAACTTTAAGAGTCTAGCAGCATTTGAAATGATTACCTCTGTAAAACATGGCGGTTCTTTTGATGATTTCAATTCCCGTGGAGACTAGATCTAGTTTGTCAAACATAGTTATTCAGGCAGGTAGTAATTTTATGATTTAACGAACAGGCATATCAGTATAGTCTATGAGTATCGGGATCCATGGGCACAGATTGCAGGGAAGGCCATCTCGAATGGCGAGAAAGGCGATTTAGATTTACTCAGTACACATTGAAATTAACGAACGCAAATTTTCTTGGTGACTGCTCTCCTTGACTGTCCTAGTTACTCTCTAAATTAATTCGTAATTAATTCCATGCCTCGGTATTTTTGGAATCCCTTTCTGATTGGTCATTGCAATCTAATTTCCAAAAGAATTCGTATACAAGCTTTTACCTATTGTGATGGAAGATGCCATTGTTAGATAAGTATTCAAACTTTAATTAATTTTGATAAAAGAAAATGTTTGTAACAAAAGTAAATCAATTAAGTTTAGTTTCTACTTTTGATTTTAGAGAAACTTTTAATTAAAGTTATGTTAGAATATTATACAAGATTACGCTTCTCACCTTTAATTAATTTTGACTAATTACAATCGCATCTTCCATATTGGATTTAAAAGAAAAGTGGAGTTTAATGGCAAAAATAATTTAAAAACACAATTTTATAAAATTACATATCACGAACTTTTCCACTAAATATTGGCTCAGTACTTTTGTCTCTACAATATCTATAGATATCTGAGCTGCAATTAACAAACAATTACTATAACTTTTATAAAATAAATAAATACAGAAATTATAATATATTTTGATATTATAAGTCCGTGATAATTAATCCCCCATCCCCTATTGCGTATACGAATTTTCAGATGCTACATTTATTAATTTTATTTTGCATGTTTAAATTCAGATATTTATGCCAATATCTTCGTTCATAAATATGTTAGTTAATAATACTCAAACAAAAGGATACAAACAAATGTGTTAGTGAGTGGAATATATATGCAAGAATAGGGTTTGAATTTAGGTTGGTAGCGGAAGATTGGAAGTGGGCTGTGAAGCGCAATCTGAATCTCAGATTCCGCTTCAGTATCAACCAATATTTTATAGTTAAGTAAGTTAGCTTTTCTGCCTCAAAAACTAATTTCTTTATGGATTCTAGTGCATCTAAGACTTACACACACACAATTACTTGAGTATATGAAAAGTCATTATTAAGATTTATTAGAGAGAGTGCTGGAATGTATATGACAAAATGAATTTTAAGAAATTATTAATTTTATCTTTGATTCGTTCTTTTTTATATCATATATATTATATGCTAGGGGTGCCACCAATTTTTAGTGCAACATTTATTTCTCAAAATAATTTTATTTTAAGAATTTTTTTTCTTTATGTTAAAAATTTATTATTGGATTATTAATTTTTACTAAGTCGCTTTGTTTAAATGTTAATTACAATGAAAAGTTAAAAGAAATTACTTGGGAAAATTCAAAATCTAGAAATAAAAACTCTTGTATCATAGGTAAACAATGTTTGTTAACATTTATAAAGTAAAATGTTTTTTTAAATTGCAACAATCATAATGAAAATATTATTTACTTCCATGAATAAAAGTTAAAAAAATAATCTGTAAAAGTAGTAAGTATTTCAATAAATATTATGTTTGTGACAGTTAGGATTAAAGCTGATTGAATGAGCTTATGGTATCTGCCTTTCATTGTTATAATTAGGAATATCTGATGTAAAGAGCTTATCAAAATTTAGGATATAATTCTAATATTGTTATATTAAAATGAATTGTGATCAAGAAACAGAAAACATTGATAAACAACCATAGATTATATTTGTACATTAATTATCAAAAATTATATTTTTCCTTATATATGTCTTTGGATATTTTAATTAGTATCTTATTAGTAAAATTAACAGTATTATAATATTCTTGTCAAGTAAAAAATTTTATAGATTGTTTCTTTATTTAATTCATTGTATTCTACTATATATATATTTGTATTCTACTATAGTTGTAGAATTTCTCTGTCATATATGTTGTTGTGTTTTTTACTTTAATAATAATTTGTTTTTGTTTTATTTACAATATATAGCCATTTCTTCTATTCATTTGCACAGCATTCTTGATGATTTCAATAATTTTAAAATCAATTCTATTGCTCTTTCAATTTTTTTACTATCTGCCTTTTTTGTAACTAAATTATTTCATTCATAAACTTTGGTCACAATCACGAACTCGACTATTTTGTTATCAATCATATTGTTGCTTTCCTCTTTTATATTACTATCTGTCATTTTTAAATATATTGTTTTTGTTTTTTAATTGTTTTTAAAATATTTTAATGCGTATATTTTTAGTTGCCCCCATTGTGATTCACAGCTATTATATTATTTGTTTATGCATTTAGTTGAATCAACTTTCATAAGTTTAAGATAAAATATTATACGTTCCATAAAAAATAATAAAATTGCAAAAATATTACTCCATAGATAAAATTATAAAATATTTTAATGGAAATATTTTTAAAGTTATTAATTTTAAATTTATTCATATATTATGAAAATTAATATGTAAAGTTTTAAAATAGATGTTTTACTAGTAGATTTATCTGACTTTTTATAAAAAGTACATTTAAAATGACATAAAGTGCTTTCCAAAAAATAAAATGTGTTGATATTTTTCATTTCAATTTATGAAAACATACATTTGGAAAAGAATTTATATATTATAACAGTACAGAAAATTGGAGTGAACCTGGGGAATGGAAAACCATCGTTATCCCCCCAAATAAACAAAATATAAAATTAAATATAAAAGAAATGAGTGTGAAGCATGAGAAATGCTATAATGAATATAAGGAGCATGTGAGATCAACACATTGCTAACTTAATGACTAAAAGTTCACCAGCATTACACAAAAGCAAGAATCATTCATTATCATGAATGATCAACAATAAAAAATAAATCATCTTGTGACTGTATTTAAAAGTGGTCCATTATAGATCAAGCTAATTATTTAGCCCTTGCCAGCATGGGGCAGATTATATAAATAATAATTTGGATCTACAAACATAAGTGTTTATCTGTAAGAATATAACAATGAAAAATAATAATGCTGGACTACTAATAAAATGATGATGATCATCAATGCCCGGCTGCTTAGTACCATTAATGCACTGGCCAACTATAAACTAAATTTCTAAGAAATAATAAATAAAATGAAATGTAGTACATGAACTTTAAAGAATATCTTCCTTGCAAGAGTCAGCATCATTATCATCTGGATGTCCATAATGCTAAACATAAACTTCCTTTATATAATAGTCTGTTATGCATGAATCCAGTTCAGTGAACAAAAGCTCTATAACTATCACTGTGAGCAAGAAATATAATTTTAACATATAATGTTTTAAATCTACTTTAGGATTGAATAAATTCATTGGAACAACTTTAACAATGAAATATAAATTTATTAATTAGAAACAATAAAATGAAATTAAGATCTGCTGAGTAAGCCATATAAATTTGGCATTCTGATTTTGATTAATACAATAGGGTATCACATTGTGACTTACAAATTCCTCATAATAGTTTTATATAAAACACACCTAAATGAAGCACACAAAAATGTGGTATAATAATTTATGAACATATTTGAAGTGTCATAAATTTATAAATGAAATTCATTTTTAGAATATATAATTAATGACTGATTTAATATATATGTGTGTGTACATGGAAACATATGCACACACTGGTGTTTATAAAAATTAAATCTAATAAACCATATATTTTTCAATACACAATTAATTCCATGTTGAAAATATTGATAAAATTCACACATATGTATAAAAAAAATAGATAGTATGAATCTAAGTTATTAATTAATTCATTATTTCTAATGGTAAAAAAAAAATTTCTTTTACTTTTTAAAAAAATATATTACTTTGTTAGTCCAGAAAAAGGTTTTTTTTTTAATTAATTATAAACATCTCTAAAAATATTTCAGCAAGATTTTTTGATTTCCATTCTAGAAATATTTTTGGGATTTTCATTTTTTTTTAATTTCAAAATAAAATCATTTATAAATCAATCTTTTGTTTTTAGACTTAAAATTTAAGCAAAAATTATTTACTTGCTTTACTTTTAAACTAGAGATTTTAACAATATTCATTTTTACCAAAGAAAGTTCCCGAGTTTCACTTTTAATAAATAAAACAGGAACCAGCCATTTATTATTTTCTTTCATTATTCTAGTTTTAGTTGAATAATTTAGTCAAAAATTATTTACTACCTTTAAAACCAGATATCTGTTAGTATTTTATTTATATGACACAGTACCTTTGTGCTTCTTTGCATTGGTAAGCTGATCCCATCTAAAACTATAGACTGGCTTACTGTCATCTTCAGGAAAGATGTAATTCAGGTGACTGTTGACATTCAATGAGCTTTGTTTTGTCTAGAATTTTATATACTCCAATCATATCATCTAGTATCCAGTATGGGCTATGAAGAACACAAAAGCAGGCTTTTTATTTTTACATGAATCTTATTCTACCATTGTAAACTAGCAGTGGCTGGATTGCAATATGTTGCCCTCATTTATATTTTCATAGTAACTCTTTATAACTCTAAAAACTCCCCTAATTTTTTTTCCAACTTTTAATAGTCAAGGTGGAATTTAAAAAAAAACAGTAATTTAAAGTAAGTTTTTTTAATCTTGATTGTAAAAAGTTAATGACTCTTTTCAATTCACTTAAATCTTTTCAAAAACAACTTTGTAGTATTTTTATGAAAATATATTGTACAAGTTGTAATTAAAAAATATTTCTTTAATCAAAATAATAAAATTTTCAATTCACCTAAATCTTTTCAAAAACAACTTTGTAGTATTTTTATGAAAATATATTGTACAAGTTGTAATTAAAAAAAATTTCTTTAATCAAAATAATAAAATTTTAATTAGATCTTTTTAAATGTTTAATTTATAATGAATTTTCTTAAAATTCAAAATTATTTAATCCTTAGCTGTTATTCCAGTGTAAATATAGAAAATGTCTACAAAAAATGTTTGTTGTGTTTATTTCTATTTTTCCTTTCAACTTTATATACATGTGCATACACACAAATATGTTGTTGTATGCCATGAGACATACAACTGTCTCAATATATATATATATATGTATTAAATTATTCAATGAATAATATTGCTAAATTATAACTTGGAATGCTATATAAATATATTAATGATTGCATTTGGGTAGTTTATAAACATATACATTCTATCATGAAAGAAGATTGCTGAGAGATAAGTATATTTATTAAAATATAATAATAATTTATAAAAACAATGTAGGTTTTTTTTTTTAATTTAAAAAACAAGATTTATTATTTTCATTGTAACTACATTGATAATCAAAGAAAAAAGTGTACATGTAGATTTTTTAAGATAAGAAAAAATGTAATTAGTTGTAATTAGAGAGAAAGGGGAGGTATCATTTTTTTACTCCCTAATTAATTATGGCCAATCGGAATGTCGATTAAGAATATGAACTTAGTAAATAAAAAAAGTTATAGATTGTATAAAATCAAACCTTGTTTAAATTTTGTAAAGTATTCATTTATTTTGATTGACGAATTTATGTTAATTCACAAACCAAAAATGAATCCTGTATTAATGATAATAAAAAGTATGTATTGTATGTAAGTTGTGATTATTATAGTAAATTAATTATAACAAAAATAATCTTTGCAGGAGAATTAAATTTCTGATGAAATAAAGAAAAGTGTGACGATACTTGCATGATGGAATCAGACCAGTGATATAAAAAGGTGATCCTGAGAACTTTGATTTATTCCTTCCTTGCTTCATTAATATTACTCACGAGCTCTTCAAATTTGAGTGCTGGAGAAAGATCCAGAAAGCTGTATAAAAATGTTTTATCATGTGTTTGCTTTTATCTGTGTGTATAATTCAAACTATATGCACTGCTAAACAGATATGGTTACCGATGCCTTCTTTCTAGTCCAAAGTTGAGAGGATGCCTTGATTCAGAAATGCCATGCCTACATAATACCGGGACCCTAGCAAGTTAATAGGAAAAATAATGCTTCATCACAACCTAATGGATCCCTAGTTAGTAGGAATATGAAACCCATGGCCAAGGTATACACCTAATTGTATCAATAATTAAACATATTCAAAGAAATAATAGATAATATTAATGAGAGCACTATACCTAACTTTAATGTTTATCTGAACTAATAATATAAACTTTTAGCAAACTAATGAGACAGATGAAATAAAGTATTAATGCTAACAGAATACCTAATTAAATTTGTAATCA
The DNA here is from genome assembly GCA_028023455.1 of Epiperipatus broadwayi. NCBI lineage: Eukaryota > Metazoa > Onychophora > Udeonychophora > Euonychophora > Peripatidae > Epiperipatus > Epiperipatus broadwayi. The sequence goes on along the minus strand of JAQFVV010013017.1, from coordinate 182,753 downwards.
TGAGTAGGTGTTATATGTATATATCTGTTCTATTTAATGTTGTATCTATGTGTTAATGTTTAATAATATTTATTAGAGTAGTATCAGTAAATATTTTTGTGTTTATAGTATTACATACTTGTTTATTAAATCTATGTAGTAATTTAAATTTAGCAAGCTTCATTATTTAGATTCCTTCATGCATGAATGTTAATATCTCTGTAAATACAAAAACTTGTAATTATAAAAGGGAGAAATTCTGTCTATTAATTAACCTTGTGACAGTGTGTTCAGCTAATACAATCCACTGAACATTCACACCTGAAATTAATAAATAAAAGCTGTCACAAGTTATAGTTTTCTTGTATATCGTACCATATAATGTTACTCGGGGTTAGATTGACTAGGAAATATAATCACATTTTTCTTAATATTTATTAAATTAAAAAGGAGGGAGTGATTTGGTCATATCACAAACTTTAATCTGTTATATTTACAGGTATTGTATAAATGATTGAAAACCCCTTTAGTTACTGGGATCTATATAAATATAAAAAATAGATGAAAAGGCTATGATCCGGTACAATGGCATATTAGTAATACAAAATCTCATATGAATGAAAAAACAAGAACCTTAGGAAGTATGAAGAAAACAAGAACCTTAGGGAGTAAAGTAGTAGTAAGAATACTGTACAATAAAAAAATTAGCTGAGATAATAGGGCATATAATCAGCAGATCAAAGAAATGATTGAGGAAATGGTTAATGGTAAAACTATTCTAAAAAGTGAAATAAATATTAGAAACCAAGAGAAAATAAATAGATTTTATAAGTCAAATAAATGTAGAACAAAAAACAACTTTATAAAGATTTTCCAAATTGAAGCTGGCCATACTGCGAGAGCAAAGTTAAAAATGATTCCACTTTATGATAAAGAAAAGATAGTCAAAGCATCATTCTATAATCCAAATGAGGGAATAGAGCAGAATCCAGATAAATTTAAATCTGGATGATGATAAAATGGACTTTGTTGGAGATTTCAACAATGTCCTGTACTCTGATCTGTCCAACAGAAAAAGAAAAATGATATATCAGTTAAACAAATTTATTAAAAAAAGAAAATTATTTTTTGTTTTGTCATTAATGGCTGAGGTATGGATTGTGTCTCATTGATGATGATGAATATGGCTGTTAGTGTTATTGGAACAACATGGTCATACTACACGGGGGAGTTTAATATCTCTGTAACTATCCGTATCCATAGTTTTAAGTGTAAATTTATTTCCAGGTTAGCCTATAAGTCTCAAAGAAGCAGTGTAATATAAAATACTGATGGTAAGTGCAATGTGCCAAGAATCACAAGCCTACAGGACTTGAGAATCAAATGAGCAAGCTCCAGTGTGATGTAACAAGCTTGTTTTTTCTCAATTTCTTCCAGTTGTTATATTATAGTGCACAAAGTGAGATTGCTCTCCCCTTTGTTCATGCTTCATAGAATACTGGTGACGTACAACTATCCCATCCATCCCTGCTTTGGAGTTAACATACACACTTTCAGTGAATTATGACCAAATAAAAGCATATAGAATGATCATAGCTAGTAAGTCCATTAAATATGTCAAACCTAATGCAATAGTCTTATATAAGAGATATAAGTTATCACAACTAGTAAGTGCATTAAAGATGGCCAGCTTAGCACAACAGTTTTATGTAAAAAAAAAAATAATTTGCTAGTAAATTATTTAAACATTGCCACCATAACATAAGTTTTATTTAAAAGACATAAATTATCACTAGTAAGTCCATTAGATATGACCAGTGTAACTTAACTGTTAAATATAAGAATTTATTTAGAATGTTTTTTTGTTTTTTTAAGAATGATAAATTGAAAATAAAATCAACTAATGTTATCATGATTTTGATTCTTTTCCTCCATTGTGGAAGTATTGTACCATTATTTTTGGTACATGTGATTGCTGATATTTTATAAAATATAATAATTATATATAAAATGTGCATTTTTTTTAGTTAATAAACAAAGATTTGTTATTTTATTGTAATTACTCTGATAATCGAAGGAAATGTACATATAGATTTTTTAAAGATAAGAAATCAATATAATTAACTAGAATTAGAGAGGAAGTGAGGTATCATATTTCTTCTCTCTAATTAGATATGGCTGATCAGCATGTCAATCCTCAATATGAACTTATTAAATAAAAAAAATAAAAAAATTAGAGATTGTATAAAATCTAATCTTGTTTAAATTTTGTAAAATATTCATTTATTTTGGTTGATGAAATTATGTTGGTCCACAAATTAAAAATGAATGCTATATTAAAGATAATATAAAACTGTCTGTTGTATGTAAGTTATGATTAATATAATAAATGAATTATAATAAAAATAAGCTTTGTGGAAGAATGAAATTGTTGAAGAGGTAAAGAAAAGTGTGAATAGGTACATGCACAATGGAATCAGACCAGTGGAACAAAAAGGTGACCCTGAGCACTTTGATTTATTTCTTCCTTGGTCCATTAATATTAATCATGAGTTTTTCAAATTAGAGTGCTCTATTCTTTATTGAGTGGCAGAAAACAGAGAAAAATCCAGAAAGCTATACAAGAATGTTTTGTCATGTGTTTGCTTTTACCTGTGGGTATAATTCAAACCATATGCACTGCTAAACAGATATGGTCACTGGTGCCTTCTTCCTAGTCTAAAGGTAAGAGGATGTCTTGATTCAGAAGTGTCATGCCTACATAATACCAGGAACCTAACAAGCTAATAGGAAAAACAACACTTCAATACAATCTAATGGATCCCATAGGTAGTAGAAATATGAAACCCATGGTCATAGTATACACCTATTATATCAATAATTAAACCCATTCAAGGAAATAATAGCTAATATTAATGAGAGCTCTATACCTAACTTTAATGTTTACCTGAACTAATAATAATATTTGTTTTAAATCACATGTTAATGACTTGAAAGGTTGCTATTCTTTCACATGCGCCTTACTATTGTTTTCAGACAGCCAATAGCTGTTAAACAGCGGTCTGAGGAGCGATCATAAACTAATAAGACGGATGAACTAAACTTTATTACTACTAACAGAATACCTAATTAAATTTCTAATTAAGAATACATGTTATATATATATATATATATATATATATATATATATATATATATATATATATATATATATATATATATATATATATATATATATATTTGATGTATCCATTTGTTTTTGTTTAATAATATTTAATAGGAGTATTATTAATAAATAATTTTATGTTTATAGTATGTACTTGTTTATTAAATCTATGTGGTGATTTAAATTCAGTAATCTTCATTATTTAGATTCCTCCATGTACGAATGCTAATACATTACTAAATTTCCATAAATAGAAAGCAGTTAACAAAAATTTGTAAGAATAAAGGAGAGAAAACGTCTCTTTATTAATTAACCTTATGATGGAGTGTTCGGCTAATAAGGCCCACCAAACACTGGCACAAATAAAAGCTATCATAAGTTATAGTTTTTTTTTTCTATATCATACCATATAATGTGACTCAGGTTTAGATTGACTAAGAAATATAATTAAGTTTTTCTTAATATTTATTTGTTAAATTAAAAAGGAGGAAATGATTTGGTCATATCACAAACATTAATCTGTTTTAGTAACCAGGATCTATTTAAATATAAAATATAACATGAAAAAGTTACTACCTGGTGCAATATATATGAGAAATTGCTACCACAAATTGCTAAAAACTTTTAATTTTTAATTACAGTAAGTAATTCAAGGCAATTCAATATAATAAAGAATTTTATTTAAAAAATAAATAAATATTTTTTATTAGATGATATTCGATGCTCTGTTTAAATATACTATTAGATGATATATGACTTGTATGCATAGTATATATCTTTTTTATGCTATATTATTCTTGCCAATGTGAATTTTTTTAATCTAATAAAAAATTGATTTTTTCAACATAAATGGTCTTTCAATAAAGTAATCTGTTTGAAGATTGTGAAAAAACTTAAACAATAAATATATATGCATAGAAATGAATATTTTAAAATAAATAAATTATTTAAAATATTATACATAATAATAAAAAGATTCTTAAAAATTAAACTATTGAAAAGAAATGCTACTTATGGTCTCCAATCCATTAAATCATCACATAAACACCATTTTTTATGCTTATAGAGTCTGTTAAACAGGAGCAATTCTCTCCAAATAGTAGGGCCACCCAGTGCAGGCTATAGTAATCAATGGATGTTAGAAGATTTGTTATTGAAATTCCTGTCTAGTGCCTACTCATACAATATCCCAAGACTAATTTCTAGCTTGGGTCCATCTGTGAGGTGTGTTGGGTTTGCAACTCTCAACAGCTCTTTTAACTTTTTAGTTAACTATCATTTATACAGTTATACATATCTGAACTCAGCTCACTATCTACACATTTTGATATCTTTAATCATAGTCAATATCATCCTTTGAACAGGACTGATATTAAAATTCATCACATAACTGCATTTTCTTATGCATACTAATCTGTTAAAACAGCAAAGCATTCATTGATTACTATGGCTGGCACTGGGTGGCACTACTGTTTGGAAAGACTTCTTACTGTTTTAACAAATTGTGTAAGCTTAAGAAATGATGATCGTGTGATGTTTTATTGGTCTAATACCAATCCTACTCATAGGATGATAGTGGCTCTGATTAATAAAATTCTAAAGACAATGTATAGATACTAAACTGGATTCAGATCCTTATGATTATACAAGCAAAGTAGTTTGGATTGCAAGTGTTACTGTGTTTTTATTTTAGGCTTATTGCTTTATAGTTAAATAAATAGGCAAAAAGTGGCTGCTAAAGAACTGCATTAAATATAAAGGTCTAGATGCTGATGAAGACCAACAAGCTGGAAACTGGTCTTGGAATCTTGGATGAAGAGGCATGAAATAGGGCTATTGTGCACAAATCTTCTAGCATTTATTGATTACTATGGTTTTGCACTGGTTGATACCATCATTTGAAAAGAGTTCCTACTTTTTTAGCAGATGGTGTAGGCATAAAATATTGTGGTCATGTGATGTTTTAATGATTTAATGCAAATTCTGACCACACCAAAATGTGAAGATAATGAGCTGGATTCAGATATATATGACTATACAAGCAAGTAAACTTGGATTGAAAACATTGTTGTTTTCATTTTGGACTCATAGCTTTGTAATGAACTGGAAAGGTTAAAGGTAGCTGCTGGAAGATTGCATTAGATCCAAAAATCTAGGTGCAGTGCTCTCAGATCCAAAAAACTTTACTGATGAAGGTCACAAGCTAGAAACTAATCTGGGGATATTGTATAAGTATGCACTAGATAGAAATTTTGATGCACTAACCTTAATAGCAGCAATTGATTACTATGTTTTGCATTGAGTGAATATTGTTAGAAGAGAATTGCTACTATTTTAATAGCAGATTGAGTATGCATAAGAAATGGTGGTTATGTAACATTTTAGTGGTTTTAATACCAGTTCTGTAAAGGATGATGATATCTATGATTATTAAGAAACCAAAGACACCAAAGTATACAGATAATGAACTGGGTTGTTTGAATTGAACACATTATTATGTTTTCAGTTTGGGCTCATAGCTTCATTGCTAACTAAAAAGGGATAAGGTGTCTAGTGAAGAGTTCAAAGATGCAGATAAAGTGTTCTCAAATCCAAGGCTCCTCCATGATGAAGGCACTTGATAGGAATTTTGATGTGTAAATCTATTATCCATTGCTTACTATGGCTTGTACTAGTTGAATGTTTGGAGAGAGTCGCTTCTGTTTTGACAGATTGTGCAAGGGTAAAAAGTAGTGGATTTATGATGTGGTAGTGGTTTAATACAAATCCTGGACTAAGGACAATAGTGACTGTTATTATTAAAAAACTAAAGACGAAAAAATATATTGATATTGAACAGGGTTCAGATCTGCATGACCATGAAAATGAATATGCTTGGATTGTTTTAATTTCAGGCTTAATGGTTTTATAGTTAGCTAAAAAGGTGAAAATTGGCTGCTGGAGAGTTGCATTGAACCCAAAGATTTAGATGCAATGCTGATATTAGCCACAGACTAGAACTAAGTTTGAGACATTGGATGAGTTTGCACTAGATAGGGATTTGATGCACAAATCTCTAGCATTCATTGATTATTATGGCTTGCACTGGGTGGCATTACTGTTTGGAGAGTGTTGCTACTGTTTTAACAGATTGTGTAAGCATAGGAAATGGTGATCATGTGATGTGTTAGTTGTTTAATATAAATCTTGGACAAAGGATGATAGTGAATATGATTATTAAAAAATTAAAGACAGCAAAATATATTTATACTGAACTGGTTTCACATCTGTATGACTATACAAATGATTAAGCTTGGATTGTGTTAAATATGTCTTTTATGTTGAAATGTTTCAATTTAATAAAAATATTATTTTAACTTTGCTTTAGGTAACATGTTACTATAAAATTCACAAGTTTGTCTTCTGCATTTCTATTACTTACATTACATTTGTAGTTTTTTTAATATAATCATGGTCATATTTTTTTTATTTCTTTGTAATCAAAGTCGATTGACATTCAATCAGTTTTTAATAAATTGTGTACCCGCTTTGTTTTTTACATTATTTTTTGTTATTAATTATATCCTGCTATAATTGTTTTTTTATCTCTTCCAAATATCTGCCAATATTTTTTTTGTATTTCTAAGCACATATCCAATGTAACATATCTTCCACTTATTTTCTAATAAATAATTAATTTTGACACATTTTTTAACATTTCTAACTTATCTTCTTCCCTAAATTCATTGCTATTAAGCTTCCAAGCTTTTTTAGAGCCTTTATCTAACAGTGTCTGTTCCATTTAAAGTAGTATTTCAAACATTTTTAAATTCTTAATCGATAATTCTCATTCATCATTAGTTAACCATCTTTTTAAGTATTTTCCTGTTGGGTAACATTCTTTTCAATCTCCACCTTTATTCTTTTATTTTTCATTCTATTTTTCTTTCTTTAGTGGTAGATTTATTTATTTTATTCCAAATGTTCTACAAACGTTATCATTTATATTAAGTCTTTTCTAAAAATGAACCTCACTATGTACAAGCATTACCATATCATTAGCACATCTGACTCAGTGAATTTTTCCCCTTACTGTTAACTCTATTTCATATCTAAATTAATAATATAGAATATAGTCTTATTATACACTTTTTCCTTTGTCTACTTTTTGTGTATGAAAACTAATTAATTCCACATTTGACTTATATCTACATTTTTCAAATATATATCTTCTTTAGAATGTCTGATAATCTATTATCTTTATCAAATATCTCATTAAGATAAATAAAACAAATATTAACATCTTTTGTACTTTTTAGCTTTAATATTTATCAATGTCTTTTCTAAATCTGCCATGATGTTTTATATACACCTGGGTCTCGTTTTACGCGATAGATAGGTTCCTCAGAAAACACGCGCAAATGAAATCGCGCAAAAATAGACGTAACTTACATTGAAAAAAGGGGATGCGGTCTGTGATTTTTCAAAATTTGCATAAAAACAAAGCACCAACATAAAATTACTTTAAAATTCGCGCAAAAAAAATATAAGGAAATAAAATATGACTAATAAAAAATTTCAAATTTTAAAAAAAATTGATACAAGACAAACTTTTTTTAACTATAATATTTAATTTTATTCAAAATAATATATTTTTATGCATAATTTACAGTACAGTAATTTTACATTTTTTATACACGTTTTAATTATTATAGCTATTTGCCGAAAAACATGTTTGTTTGCAAACAACTAGCGCCAACTTCACACTCATGTTGTAACAGTGTTTTTCTGGTGACAACATAATTAGTAATTAATCTTTGAGACGATGATTTTATTAATTGTTTATGAAACTAACAACTAAAAATTAAATTCTTATTTTTGTCTTTAATTTTCAATTCGGTTTAAAAATCAAATTTCACATTAATTTCAAGTCGCAGTAAGTAATTTTTAAATTATTAATTACAATTAAAAATCAGATTTTAATTTTTAATTGTCAAATTTAATTATGCCCACTGCTATTACTGACCTTTTAAAAATAAACTTGTGGACACTAAATGATTAATAATTGATTACGTTCTTTTTTAAAAAGCAAAAACAGAATGTGATTTAAAATGCAAAATTAACACGTACAATGTTTGAACAAATTTACATTATAAAATCAAATTTCACATTAATTTCAAGTCGCAGTAAGTAATTTTTAAATTATTAATTACAATTAAAAATCAGATTTTAATTTTTAATTGTCAAATTTAATTATGCCCACTGCTATTACTGACCTTTTAAAAATAAACTTGTGGACACTAAATGATTAATAATTGATTACGTTCTTTTTTAAAAAGCAAAAACAGAATGTGATTTAAAATGCAAAATTAACACGTACAATGTTTGAACAAATTTACATTATAATCTTGTAAAATTTAATGTTATATACATAAAATGTGGAAATTATGATTTTAATTTCATTATTGCATAAAATCTTACTATTATAAAGCACTGAAAATATTGAAATTACTAAGATGAAAGTCGAATTCCAATAATGTGCTATTACTTTCAATATGACGTAAGTGCACGAAATTTAATATTTAAAGTAATAGCGCATTATCAGAGTTCATACACGTGGGTCTCTTTTTACGCGGACTTATTTAACACACTTCCAGTGAAACATGAATTGCGTAACTTCAAAATCGTGTTAAATAAGTCCGCGTAAAAAGAGACCCAGGTGTAACATTTCCCCCAAACTATTCATAAGTGAAATAGTATTTTTGTATGTGTGTGTATATATATAAAGAAATGTTTTAAATTTTTATCCTGAAACCAAACTTTCTAATATAACATTTCTCATACTTTCTTTTCAGCTTTAACATTTATATTCAGTATTTCATTTACATCTCAATGTCTTTTCTAAATCCATTATGTTTATATAAAATTTGCAGAACTATTCATAACTGAAATAGTATTTTTGTGTATATGTATATAAAGAAATATTTAAATTTATTATCCTGAAACGACACTTTTTTATGTCTGTGTTGAATAAATAACAACAATAAGGAGTTAATTTTTGTTTCAAAAGGTTTAATGATTTAAAATTCTTTTTTTAGCATCATAAACTATAATAATTATATTTTAATAAAATCTTTTAAGACAACATTTTAAACAGCTTAAAAGAAAATTACAAGACTGTTTGTGTTCTGTGTATGTTTGAAGTAAACTAATTACTCCTTATAACTGTAAAAGATTTTAGCATAAATCACTTCTAGAAATATTAGTTATGTAAAAAGTTTTTATTACTTTCTAAGAGATAATATTCCAAGTGCTGAAAAAAAATTTTTTTTCCTAGCAATAAAAATAATAACTAGTTAAGAATAGGAAATTTTCTAAATAAGCAGGATTTTTTTTTTGCTTTCAAATTTGCTTTGATGTTTAATAAAAACTGAAAGTTTAATTTTATAAATAAAAAAAGAATTTTATTCACTTGTCAATAACAAAAGCTAATTATTAACTTAAATAATATGTTCACGAAAACAAAAATATTTTTAAAGGCTATTTTTTTTGTTTAAATTATGATGCTGTTACACTTTTTTCTCTATGATTCAGCAGCATAGTTTGACATAAAGTTACCAAATATTTATGTATGAAGAGAAGAAATATATGCTTTAAGAAAAGTTTTGAGTTTTCTTAAACAATTTTTTACTGTTTATTGCACAAATATGTATATTCTTGCATAATATTTTGGCATATTTCAGAAGCATTCCTGTTTAATAAAATTAAATTAAAACACCCACATTTTGACAAAATAGCACTTTCCCTCAACTGGGTCAAAAATAGTAATATACACACATATATACTTATAAACTATGTATAATGATAGATATTGTCTTATTTATATATTTATTTACAGGAGTTTAAAATCATTATTTGATTTAAGTGTATTACCGTATTTTTTTTCCAAATTTTGGACACCTAAAGTCGGTCTCTTAAATTTGAAATGAAAATTTTTAACATCTTATTTCTGTGTATCTTTGTTTTATGCTATACATGCATATAGTATTATGTTTGTTACCTATGTAGAATAGCATGTTAAATCTTTTTTAATCAATATTTTTGGATTGATTTCATAAACAACTTAACTCTCTCTCAACCACTACTTTATGATTATTTTGCTGATTTTAGTGTTATTTTATCGAGAAAATTCTAGAATAACCTTTAAAATTTTTAACCCAAAGAAATGATTATAACAATGAGATAAGAATCTGACTTCCAGGGCACTGATTGATTGTTTATTGTTCTCTAAACAAGAGCATGCCTGTCAAAATTTTGTCAATATTGATAGCTGTCTTTTGATTTTTAAAATGAAAACCTATGTTTTAGGATCTTTTAACATCATTTTGATGATATTGACAATTTGATAATTTCATATTAATTTTAGAAGTGAAAATATATGTTTTAAAATCTTTTAACATTATTTGCTGATTTTACTATTATTTTATCAAGAAAATTTTATCGAATAACTTTTAGAATATTTTTACAACTAACATATCAATATCATATGAGATAAGAGCCTGTCCTCCAAGATTTTGATTGGTTGTTTGATGTTCTCTACACAAAAGAATGCCTGCGAAAAATTGTCAGTTCTGATAGCTTCCTTTTGATTTTTAAAATGAAAAACATTGTTTTAAAATCTTTTAATATTATTTTGCTATTTTGACAGTTTTAATTTTTAAAGAGAAAACATATGTCTTAAAATTTTTTTTACATATTTTTTTCAGAAAATATTTGTAAAAATATAAATTATTTTAGAAAAGTTCAAATTTAAATTTTAAAAATGTATTTTTACACAAAAGCAAATTGACAAAAAAAAAAATTATAATGTTCAGCTGTAATTTGAATGACCTGAATATGTTGTTCCCTGATGGAATAGTGAAGATGAAAATTCAAGTTCTGAAAGTAAAGATGTAGAAAATTAAAGTACCACATATCTGAAAGTTCAGAATACATTACATGAGTTTATTGCATTTATATTAGTTTCCTATTTAAATACATATATTCATTTAAATTCAGAGATTACTTTTTTTTTCAAATTTTTCGGGTTTAAAGTTCTATTGCATTTAAATCTGAGGGCATCTTATATCTGGAGTAATACAGTATTTTAATTTGTGGCAGCTCTTTTATAATTGATTGTTGGAATGCTATTTTATTGAATAAACCCTATGTTTTGCCATACATAATGTTAGAATTATATATTCATGTTACAAATTTAAGTATTAATGTAGAGCATTAATAATATGTGAACTACATCTTTAATTGTATAAGTTTGATAACTTATTGATCTTTAAAATAATTTATGTAGGGGAATAGGATATAGTAAAATGCATTAAATATTTTAGCAGTCTGATATTTGGCAACTCTAATCGGCTACTTGATTTTTTAAATACTGCATTCTTGAATATGTCATATATATATATATATATATATATATATTGTACTCATGGAAAAAAAATGGATGAAAATGATCAGCTCAACCAAGGCTTAAAACCCTACCAGCCACTTGGTCAGAATCTATGCTGAGAACACCGAGAATTAATACAACAATAAACATTATAAAATAATATTAACTATAAATTAAGACAAGGAGAAACCTCAATTCACTCTTGCAACATTTTAACATTTCAGTATTCCCTACATAACACTAGTAACTAAAGTACAATTGATTTCTTTCTAATAAGAAAATTTTCCCCACTATCCCTTTTTCACTACACTCATGTCTTTAATTACTTCTCCGTTGTATTGTCATAATCAGATCTACATGACAGCTTTATAAATCTTATCAAGTCATCATGCCACATTATATTTCTTCTGTAATAAATATGAGTTCTTAATTTAAAATTATAATATTATGATCTCAGGGTTCTTATATGAATATAAACTTTTCAATAGCTTTTTTATTAATCCACTGTCTATAAATGAATGAAATTCTAGGGATAACCTGAGTTGACATACACCTTATTTACAACTAATGTCTATTTCTTATTACAAAATAATAATAATAATATTTTAATAAATTCATAAATAGTTTAACTAAGACAGAAATATGTCTTATTAACTCTAAATTTTGAATAATATTATCATTGACTAGAAGAATATCCGAATACCTTGAGTGGGAAAGGGATTTTATGTTCACTCAAGATATTCATCAACAACGAATAAATTTGCAGTTTTAATTGTAGTGATCAATTAGCAAATTATTGATATTTATTTGTATGCAATTTTCATCTTTTCCAATAACTATTAGTTTAATATGTCCAACATTTTATTTACATGGCTGTACCTATAAGAAACTTTGACAATATTTGCATCACAAAATTATATAATGTTTAGATTTCTGTATCAAATGTGAACATTAAGACACTACACCAAATTTAAATAACAAAGTGAACATTTATTAATAACATATCATAAAAGTCCATTAACAGAATAAAAAAAAAATTATATTTACAATAAGTTTCTGCAATCGTCTACAGAGAATACAATTTCAACTTTCCTTACATTAAACCTTACATCAATGAATTACATATCCATAACATGCAGTAATATTTCATAGACATAATTAGTTCAAATTATTATGCAAATTTACCTTTTAAATCATTTTTCTGTGCAATCTTAAGTAATGTAACCTAATAAAATTCTCAATAAATATGGAAACCGGTTTTATATTTCTACATAAACATATGCCTTCTAATACTATTAACTCATAACTCTAGCTTTACAATTTACATACTAATTATTTATTTCATAAATAATCAATAATAAAATCTTAGAAATTATTATTTATTAGATGTTATGGTTTTTATTATGACAATTTATTAACTATATCTCGTTTATTAACTTACCAATTTTAACTTTTCAAGCCATAATAAATATTTAAACCATTTCATAGGCAACATTTATACATCCACACACTTGATGCTATATATGTCCCAACAATGAGTAATGTAAACAATATTTAATCTTACTATTCCAACGGTGACTTGCTTTGCACTAATAATCATGGTGCATGCCACTTTTTTAGACTAATAATAATAATTTAAAATTTAGATTAAATAATTATGTTTTATTAATAATCGCTAGCAATGCTTAGCAAAATACATTATACATCAAATATTAAACCTACACTTAGGAATTAAAAAATGTTCCTGAAGTTGGTGACAAACTTCAAATACTAAACTCATCAATGACCAACATACTAAGTTAACATCTTGCATGGTGGTAAAATATTAAAATGAAGATATTTGTAAGAGAAAGAAAAACTACAAAAACAATAAATATGGGATGGTATGAACCCTGAGGATGCTCCTACTATCTGAGGGCAGTAAGATATGTTAGGACTTATCTCTACATATAGGTAACACAGGGATGAACCAATCACCATTACATCTATAAATATAGGAAAATATCTCTCAAGGAAAGTATCAACTATGGAGAGAGTGACTCTCGATCTCCTAATACTAGTTAAATTACTTAATATTAACAATAAGGTAGGAATAGCTTCACAACCTTGTAACACACAATAGTCATATAGAAAATATCACTTATTCTATAGAAGTCTTAGTTTTACACTCTCGCTAAATATAATACATATGACATTGATGTGTAAAACCGATAAATAGCAATAATGGACAAATATGAATGAATAAAAAATATAGCCTTAAATAATTAATAAAACAAGCAATATACATCATTCTCACAAAAATGTGACATTTTATAAGTATAACACTCAAAACCCAGGACATAGCAATATTTTTTAAAATCTTAGTACCAAATTATCAATATTGTATAGTATCCTTAACACTAAATTCAATAATAAGAATAATACATTAACCTTTTACATAAATGTGTTAAACCATAACTCATAAATATAAAATTATTAATATTCTAAATAGCATCAATATTAGATTGCATATAATAATAATAATACTAATAGAAAGGCATATTTAACCATAATAAATTAGAAAATATAACTTAATTTAAGCATAGGTTTTACCAAATTAATATATCATTATTATCTTTTTTTTTCTTTTTTTTTTTTATCAATAATAAAATGAAATAAAAACAAAATTATATTTAAGTTCTTAATCAGCAAAGTTCATAGTCCAATATAAAGTAATCCAATATATCATGATAACCTTCGCACATGGTTAATACGATGTGAACAATTGCATTGACAGCTTTTCCACACACACACACACACACACATATAACAAACATCAGCACATGAAAATGAATGAATGGCCATTATTTTGCGAACTGTTTTTAAACGTATACAAGACAAATTAGTTCACATTCTTTTATATTACATTAATCCAATTGATTTTAAGATGTCAAATCATTTTATTTATCAATTAATAATGATTCTTTTAATTCATGCAATTTTCTCAACAATATTCTTAGTTAGTTTTCAATATTTCTCTTAAATTGCTCAGGGTTCTTGTATATTTATTATAATAGTATTCAATAACTTTTGTGAATAACAATCTTAATAGACAATATTATTTCTTTAACTATTTTATGTAGCAGTTAAGATAAAACTTTATAACTTCAGGTATATTTCATAATTTTGATGTATTATCATGTATAGAAAATAATGTTAATTAATCTTTTATTCCTTTCCCTCCCTGAAATAATGTTAATTAATCTTCTTTATTCATTAAATTTTCATTTTCCAGTCAATATACATTTGTTATTCTAATAAAGTCATCATTAATCATCAGTTAGTTCTTTAAGAATTTCTTTACTTATTAAACGATAATAAACATTTAAAAGTTTGAGAGTCAACTTTTCTAATTAGGTTATAGCATAGGATCAAAACTCCACTAGTACTAAGTTTTAAGTCTTTTTTTTTTACTTCCAAACTAGGCATTTAAACAATTTGTATTGAATAATAGTTCTAGATAAATCAGAATATTTTAAAAATAATACCTGTAATATTTCAAGCTTAGGTAGCAAAGGATTCATTCCAGATGTATCACTAATTGACTTATTGGTAATAAATTATTTATCACTGGATTCAGATATCTTGATTAATATTAGATAAGACTTGAGTGCCTGATAAAAATTAATTAGAAAGACATTTTAACTTTTAAAAAAAAAATTATTAAAATTTTGCAATTCTTAAAATTTTAAGCTTTCAATTGCCTGCAACTTTATGTACTTTATACCCTTCTAGTATACTTTCAGTATTAATTTTTCATATACAATTTAATTCCCCTTCAATTCAATTCTTAATTTAATTCCCAAATATGTGTGTGCATATTGTAATATCCTCCCTTGAATCGATATCTAATTGAGTTATAATTGTAGACTGACATTAATTATTCACAAATAACCATATGGTCATGTGATTTGGAATTTCCAAAATTTTAAGTTATATGATAAAATTTTTAAAAAATGATAAAATGAAACTAATAATAAATATTAAATAAATGACTTAAATTAATTAGAATTTATGAATAAATATTTTTAAAGATTTCTTTAAACTTGATTAAAAAACTTTAACCAAAAACATTGCTTTAAGCATTATACAGAAAAATTAACACTTTTCCCAATAAATAATATTTTACGTTTATTCTGGCAAGCAAATTCACACACACATACTTAAAAGTCATTCTCTTCTAACTATTAAATTTAAAGGTTTCTTTTAAACAGCAATAAAAACCTATTTGACTGTCTCTAATTTAAACTGATTTAATATACTTTCTGTTTCAAACTTAATAATCTTATTTAATAAATTGACTGCATAATTTTATAACTGATTTTAAATCAAATATTCTCTTAAATTTACAATAGCTATTTTTTAACATATAACACATTAGTTAATTTAGTTAATATTAGTTATTTTCATTTAGCACTCAATCTTTTTAATTTAGATCACTAATCTCAACCTCAACACAATCAGTCACATTTAGATTTACTAATTAACATAAGCTTTAAACTATATTTAAATATTTTATTGAAACTATGAATTAAATTCTGATATTAAATATTTATAACAAAAATATTTTGATTATTAATTAATTCCAATTATACAAACTAAAATCAGTTATAGATAAGTTTAATTTACTAAATTTTCTAAGAAAAAAACCTTTTTTTTTAATTAATGATACATCCACAACACTACACCAGTTCTCTTTGGCTAAACTAAAGCGCACAATAAATATATTATAATGGTATAAACATATTATATAAGTAAATGAATAACTAATCAAATGACCATAATGTTGGATGTTACTTTTTGTAACAGCATAAATTATTATAATTGAATAAGTAACTTATCAAATGGTCCACAATGTTGGTTGCCAATTTCTATAATCGTATAAAAATATATAAAATTAAATAAATGATTTTTAAGACTGATTTGGGATATCAAATTGCACTAGTATGAAGTATGTATACACTAATGATTAAATAAATATAAATTATGAAAGTACAGATAATGTTGAGCACCAATGTATATCAGTTTAAGTGAAAATAAATATATGAACTTAACCAATTAGTGTTTAATAAGATCTTAATTTAACTTTTAATAATTATTCATTTATTATAATCAACAAAATGTAAATAAAATAATACAGTATATTAGTAAAATATGTTAATGTTATTCAATATTTTGGCTAGCTAAGTATTTGATTTTATAGTATACTGCTCTATGTGTTTTGCGGCTTCCAATAACATAGTAGTATGTGTGCAAGTATAAATATAAAAGTGAAAGTAGAAACGAAACATTTTTCTAGGATATTCATTTGAAATATATACATTAGAATAATAGTTAAATAATAACTTTGATACATAAAATATAAAGTTATTTTAAATCAAACATTTAAAATTGTCAGTTTAATGTTTTATTCTAATTTTGATAATTAAAACAAGCTTGTTTTTATGTCACAATATATATTACCAACAAATTATAAAATTTCCCTATCCATTTTTAATTCAGTTAAGAAATTTTTTTATTAAAACTTTGATAAAATCTTACAATCTGATATTGTTTAAAGGATCTTTAACTGATTCCTTCAACTTATTTAATCTTTGTCTAATTTTTGTATTGGTCCACTACTTAAATCTGAGAACAATATTTTTCATCAGTTTCATTTTCAGTTGGTTTCTATTGTTAAAATATTAA
Organism: Epiperipatus broadwayi; assembly: GCA_028023455.1. Classification (NCBI taxonomy): domain Eukaryota; kingdom Metazoa; phylum Onychophora; class Udeonychophora; order Euonychophora; family Peripatidae; genus Epiperipatus; species Epiperipatus broadwayi. The sequence goes on along the minus strand of JAQFVV010013017.1, from coordinate 165,456 downwards.
TCTAAAATACACAGAATTTTTTTTAATTCAGCTTCTAAAAATTGAATAATTTTAGATTCAAATTGGTTAAATGTAAATAATGCTAATAACTGAAGAAAAGTATAAGAAAAAACGTTTAAAAAATAGCCAGTAATAAAACAAAAGAATTATATTTCAACCAATCCGTGGTGTCATTATTCAGTCTGAAGCTGTCAAAATAATCTACTTTTCTGAAGAGATATCATTTCTTCAAACATATTTTTCTTGTAATATTTAAAAAATTTTGAGTCAAACTTTATATTTTGATAAAGTAATGTAAAATCTTATTTATGAATGTAAAAAATTACAATAGATATAATTATTTACTTCAAAATATGAACGCATACCACATTTCATTTTCAGTTCTGAATTTGTCATTTAGAAATGCCTAATTATGGTCAATAATGATAATTGTTTGATTATCGATCATTTCTCCAATGTATTTTTCTTGTAATATTAAAAATTTTCAGAATCAAACTTTATATTTCGATAAAGTAATGTAAAATCTTATTTATGAATGTAAAAAAATTACAATAGATATAATTATTTATTTCAAAATATGAAAGCATACCACATTTTATTTACAATTACGGCTTTGTCATTTAGAAACACCTAATTACAGTCAGTAACAATACGTGTTTAGAATAGTGATTTCCCTAAACTTATTTTTTTTATAATATTTAAAATTTTCTAATCAAACTTTATATTTCGATAAAGTAATGTAAAATCTTATTTATGAATGTATAAAATTACGATAGATATAATTATTTGCTTCAAAATATGAATACATAAAAGATTTTATTTTGATTTCTTTAGAAACGCCTATTATTCAAATTACAATTGTTAGGTGTCAACAACTAGTCATAAACAGCGATTACTTTTGAGAGCTTATTTTTCTTGTAATATTTTAAAATTTTCAAATCAAACTTTATATTTCGATAAAGTAATCTAAAATCTTATTTATGAATGTAAAAAATTACAATAAATATGTTTATTTACTTCAAAATCAATTTAAAATGTGCAGAACATTTTGGTTTAGTTTTTGGCTTTGTCATTTAGAAGCGCCTACAGTACAATTTCCAGATTTTGCAGGCATTCAATCAGAGAAAAGAGACTGGTCTAAGCACCAATATCCAGAAAGAAAATTGATTTTTTTTTTAAAAAAAATAATGCCATATGCAGACGTTTTTAGAATTACAATTTTAAATTTTGAATTTTCTATAAAATAAGCCTAAAATGAAGATATTGTGAACAAAATTGACCAAGAGATGGTGCATGCTATGTCCAAAAACTGTAAATAGCATTTTGATCAAATAAATTAGCAATGGGATCTAAACAAAAATTACAATTTAAAGGTTAAGGAACTTTTAGATAAAAAAAATTGGCTTTAATTAAGGGGAATTGAAAAAAATCATTAACTTTTTTGATCAAAAAAAAAAGAATTTACTGTTTTCAGATTTCATGACACACTATAAAAAGGTGGATTTGAAAAAATCAAAACGTATAGAATTATTATGAAGTTACAATTGAAGACATCACCTGCTGCTAATGTCACAACAGTATTTTAGTATCAGATTTTCTGTGATTTATAACCCATATATGTGATTAGGCAGCTTGTCTGAAATCTATGAAATTATGGAGACTGAATGGAGCTGATTGAATGGCAACAGTTACCTGATTTTTATTTTTCACAAAAATGTCAGTATTATACTACTCTATTACAGACATGATTATAATGGATCTACTTACCAAAAGATTCATGTTAATCAGCTTTCTGAAAGATTACCATGATATGAATTTATACATATGCTGAAAGATGCATTATATATAGTTTGAATGAAAATTTTGAGGAATACAAAGAAATTATCAATGAGAATGTAATTTTAAACTTAGTTAATAATAAATTAGAAATTATAAACAAACAATGAAATAATAATTTTTTCACATATTGAAATCTCTTTTTTTCCTTACCTTTGTAATGGTAATCACTACTTTTTTTAGCCTTATTTTTTTTATTGTCAATATATAGCATTTTGCTCTAACACTATTAAAACTGAAGTTATTGTGAAAATTGGTCTCATATCAATTTTTTTAATCAGTATGGTGCTAAATATTTAAAATATATCTGCAAATAAAAATATATTTCTAAATTAAAATACATCCCTAAAATCATAATTTAAATAAAATAAATGTAGTTTTTATATTTATTTAATATACTGTATTCTATAGTTTTTAAAATACTTTTTAAAATAATTGTATATAAAAGAATATTTTAAAATACATATGATTTAAGAAATACACATACACATATATATGCAGTAAAAAAATAATTACCAATAAAAATTACACTAATATATAGTTCAATCTTTCTAATAATAATGAAATATTAATTTTATTATGATATTCAATTTAATATATTACTTATTAAGAAAAATTGCCGGTGGATTACCAATAACTATTTTTTATTGTCGCAAACTATTGATCATTTTAAAACAGTTGAAAAAGAAAGTAAACCAATATTATTTTTTTAGGAATATAATGATTCCTGGTTTAAAACTAGACCAATATGGTACATTATATATATGTTGATATGAATATTTTCACAGGTTGCATATATAAAAGACATATTTTGTGGGTTCATCCATGTTAAAAAATTTAAATATTAAAATACGACATTTCGACTTGATCACACAAGTCATCTACTGTGTGATAAAAGGTAGAAAGATGGTTGTAGAGGCACTACAATCACCGATTTGAAAAAAATCTGAAAGAATAAATAAATCATATTAATAGTATTTTATTAGCAAATAGTTATAATTATAAATTTATTAAAAAAACCTTACTTCAAGTCCAAAATGGACAAAATAAGAAACAAAAAAATGATAAATCAGCTATTAGGATTTGTGTTTCATATGTAAAAGGAACTACAAACAATATTGGATGTATATTAAAATGTTATAATATAAATACAGTGTTTTCTACTCATCAAAAGATCAGCAATATAATAACCAAGCCTAAGGATTCAATCCCTCTTGAATCTCATGGTGTCTATCAAATCTCATGTAAAAATTGTAAAGCTTCTTACATAGGTATGAGTAATCATTGCATCAGTGTTAGGACAGATGAGCATGCTAATGCAGTTAAACAACACTCATCATCATCAGCACTCTCACTCCATATTATAGATTCAGGTCATAAAATTGATTTTTTTATTACCAGGATCATATCCAGATGTGATAATCTCTACCAGTGCAAAATTAGAGAAGCCATTGAGATACTTAAAAGGCCATATTGTATCAATAAGCAAGATGATACATGCTAACTTCCTCCTATTTGGAAAGATTTTTTTAAAAAATATTCTTAATTTAACATTTTTGCTATTGGTGGAACTTTAATGTTTTTTTCAAATCAGTGATTGTAGCACCTCTACAATCGTCTTTCTACCTATTATCACCCAGTAGATGACTTGTGTGATCAAGTCAAAATGTCGGTATTTTAATATTTACATTTTTTAACACGGATGAACCCGCAAAATATGTCTTTTATATATATATATATATAGTAATCATCTGAATGATTTATGGAATGTTCTAGTTATTTGGTTTTCTGTTAGAATGATGGTTTCACTATTTGTGAATTAATCCATCAGAATTTTTTCACCTGTTGATATCATCTACTTAATCACTAATGGTGATTACTATCAGGTTCCACTAAGTTATAATCTTATCTCTGGAAACTGTATATGCTCACAACTCTTGTCAATAGAACTAACACAAATATTATATTATGCTATAATTAGCTGCTGATTATAGATATAGGTATGTGTATGTCTAACATTAAAAGGTTTTACTGTTGGAACCATTTTGATCTATGACTCTTTACTTACAGATGCTTAAGAAAAGTATTTTTCTTATCTTCAAGGTGGATTACTTCATTATCTTTATTTGATATCATCAATTTACTTAGTTTGATTTTTCAAATTATGATTTTAGTGAAGTAATAATAATGTAATTGTTATATTTCTTTAAAAATAATCGCTCCTTTTTCTGTACTAAATAAAAGAAATATTGGTAAATTTGTTTTGAGGATAGGAAAGCTTTTCTATACTTTACTTGTCATTTTGCTTGAAGAACTAATTTGTCTACTTTTATGACTTCTTAAATGTTCATTCTTTTTTTTTAAGTACTCTTGATAATATTATTTGGAACATTTGGAAATATTTTTTGTCTTGATCAGATGACCCACAATCTCATATAAAATGTACGCTACGTAACTAATTTGAGAATGGAATAAAAGCAAAATATGGATATAACTATTACAGTTAACTTTTAAAATAACAATTGTCAGTCTATTTGACAGTCTCTATATCCAATGCTCTACCAGCAAATATCTTTCCAGATAATAGATAGTGACCCAATTACCATTTGAATTTATTAAACAATCCAAAACAAAGCAAATAGTAGTGACCATTTGAATTTAGCAAGTACTTTATAAAATTTATACATAGTGAATAATTTTGTTATAATGGCAATTGAAAATAATAATATAACTTATAGTTTCCAGTACTGACTTAGTTTAGTTCCATTGATAAATTTAATATTAGCTTTTTTCTCTCTCATTTCTTAGTTCTTTATGAAATTATATAATCAATTCCTTAAAACACTGTTATTTCTTTTTTATAAACCATTGACACCTGGTAGTTCACTTTCACTCACTACTTAATTTGCAGAAGCAAACTCTCCATACAGTAGTGCCATCTAGTACAAGACTTGAACTAGTGTGTGGAGAGTTTGCTACTGTTATTGATACATCGTATAAGCATAGAAATGAGGGATCATAAAATAGTTTAGTGGTTTTATACCAACTCTGCCTATGGGATAATGATGTTCTGTGGTTTTTGAAAACCAAAGACACCAAAATGTACAGATGCTGAACTGGATTCAGATGTATATGACTATATAAGTGATTGAGCTTGAATTGAAAACATTATTGTATGTTCCTAGCTTCATAGTTAACTAAATAGGTAAAAGGTGGTTTGATGGAGAATTGCATTAGATACTAAGGTCTAGATGCACTGCTCTCAGATCCAAGACTCTTCACTGATAAAAACCACCAAGTAGAAACGTGTCTGGGAATATTGGATTGTAGGCACTAGGTAGGGACTTTGTGCCCAAACTTTGCATCCATTGATTACTAAGACTTGTACTGGGTGGCACTACTGTATGGAGAGTTGTTAGTTACAGCTTGTGTAAGTATAGGAAATGGATGACCATATAATGTTTCGGTTTTTTTATTTAACTTTAGACTTCAACTAGCAGTTGAACTGCAACTTTCTCTTGTATTGCTTTTGGATTTTTATAAAGCCACAGTCTTTCTATGCAATATATGTATTAGCCTAAAATTCAATCCATGTTTTGCAAAAATTATGTTCATTTGTTTATTAATGTATGTTTTGTTTTTGGTCAATCTTTCTCCAATTTTTTTACTTTTTTTTTTTTCAAGGTATATCTGCTATCCCCTGTAAAAGTCCCCCCCCCTCCCTCTTTTTCTTTCCCATGATATTCAATGGTTTTCATCATTTTTATTCATGTATTTATCTTTTTTGAAAAGTGAAACTCATTTTTCAAACTCTGTTTGTTTATACTTTAATGTGCACGCATGTTTATATAATGTCCATCATCGAAAAATTTTTGTAGCTTATAATAACTTTAGAATAGAAGAAATAGTATGAACTACTGCTTACAATATAGATATATGACTATTGTTATATTTTCACATAGTCAATAATAACAGTTTTATATATAATACTTTTTTATATTTATGTGTGTATATATATATTACTTTTTTAGAAGACACAATCAGAAACGATCTCAGGTACGATCCACGTGGTTAGTAGAGCCGAAACCTTCCTGGCCACTATTAAGTAAAACAGGTAAATAAACAGTATTACCTTTTTCATGATTAATTTTCAATAAATATAATGTGCTTTTCATTTGTTCCATAAATTTATAAACTGCATCACATTATAATTAATATGCAAATATTCTTGTTTCAACGAGAAATAAAATTGAAGCTATATATATTAACAGTTAATGTTTTTTTGTCTTATTTTAATGGAATTAAGAATTCCAAGAATGAAATTGTGCAAGCATGGGTTGTGTTAAATAAATTGTTTGAGCAGATAATTGAATTTTACTTTCATTAAAAGGAAAGTAATTGTATTAAATGAGGATGGATTGATATAATCAATGTTAATAATTAAATAAAATGAAAAACGAAAAGGAAAAAAAGTATATAAATTTATTTACTTATTGATGAAAAATAGTTATTAATAATTTTAATTATGTTATTCAGTAATTTTTTCACATTGCTCTTTTTTAAGATTTGTTCATATAATAAAGGCATTCAACCCTCACCATCACCCAAACACATACACACAATCACTTTTAAGTGATTTACTCTTTTTTACTTTTCATTAGAATAAATTAAAACAAGATAGAGAAATTTTTAAATTAAATAACAATATATATATATATAAAGCTTAAATTTTATCTGTGTTCCAGTTTTTGAAGTAATAAACTTTACTAAAGCAATCTTGATCTACTCAGCTATATAAATATTTAAAATAATTTACACAATTTAAATTCTGCCCGAAGGTCATATAGCAGTAGGTAGTGTATTTTAATGTAATGATAACGTGTGGTTGTAATGTATTCAGGCATCTCAAATCTAGAGTGTCATCATGATATATTGGAATTATTTACATCGTTAAATCAAAAAAATGATTATTAACATTATTGTATTATTCGTTGTTTTAGTCGTGGTTGTTTTTTGTTGTGATAAATTATTGTATAAATGAGAACTATCAAAACTATGTTTCTCTAATAAATTAAGGATATTGTGATTTATGACTTTAAACAAATAAAAGAAAAGCATGTTGAATAAAATTTTAACCTACTATCAAAGCAAATTAGTTGATGTAATACAACAATCTGAACAAATTATTTCTACTGGTTCCTGTGATACTAGTCATGACATTTAGAGTTGGATATAAAAACAAAACTTATTTCAATACCAAATAGTACATACCCAGAGTCCATGGCATTCCCACATTTTTATTCAAACATTTAGAAGCTTTTACAGTTCCTATTATTAAGAAAATGATATATCTTCCTGCTTCTAAACCACTAAATAAAGAAGGGCTTTATCCAATTGCGATGGTCCCATTTTTCAAGAGCAACATAATGCCATCACCTCTTGAAAACCTCAGGGCCATCTCAATGATACCTCTAATTTTAAAGCTTATTGGGTCAATCATTTAAGAGAAAATCCAGGATCAGATTCTGCCAATGATTTCTAAATTTCAGTTTGAAAAAAAAAGGGCTCCTCAACAGCTGAAGCTCTAAGCCTTTTAAAAATTATATCAGATTTCACCAGATATAATAGAAAATCAAAGACAATTATAGTACAATTAGGTATTGCTGGAGCATTTGATTCTGTGAGAATTCATCATCTTATACACCTCCTTGATGAAATGCAGATTTCTGTAGGAATCATAAATATAATTATAAATTTTCTATAAATATAATTATAAACTTTCTAAATAATAGGCAAGTTACTGTTTCACTAAATGACGAACTTACTCATTCTTTTAAACCAAATAAATCTATACTGCAGAGCTCTCCACTTAGTTCCCTGTTGTTTGTCACTTATATTAATCAGTTCTTCAAATCAATCGAGCAGAATCTTCCTGGAATTTTCATTCCCAATATTAATAAATTTATTAATCACATATCCTATATGTATGATATTGTAGTGTTCTTATCATCTTATAAATTCATTCCAAAACTTTTTCAACTAATGAACTTATTCTCTTCAGAGTCAGGATTAAATTTTAACCTTAAAAAATCGGCAGCATGGAGGCTTTCCTCGGGAAAGACAATTTCATCACCTTTCTCAGCTAAGCCTCAGAAATTTTTGGGCTTACCATTTAGCCTTTCTACACTTGCAATGAGAAAGTTGATTGAAAATAATATCTTAAATTCAGCTGATAAATTAATCAATTCCCTATCCAGTGTATACATGTCTATTTATGCCAAAACTGCTTTGTTAAACATGTTGCTGTTTCATTGCCTATTTATGCCGTTTATTACTTTTACAGTTAAATTTATTAATAATATCAACTTCCTGTGCTCTAAATTATTGTGGAAGGGGAAAACTATTGCTATTAGCCTTAAGAAAATTCAAAAACCTTCCAAGTTAAATGGTTTATCTCTTCACCCACTTCAGGTACTTCGGCTCCAACGTGCCAATAATCTTTTTTTATAAACTAAGTTTGTTTTTTCCACAAACTCTCCTTTTTTACTTATACATTCTAGAGATACTCTACCTCCATTTCTGAATTGTTGGCTCTCTAAAGATTTAGTGGATATTTCAAAAATGATCGCATCATCCAGACAAATAAAACCATCCAAAATTAGACATCAGGATGCATACCTCCTAATCAATGAAAATATTTCCCCTAATATATCAACACTCAATATTACCAACTTTAGTCTCATCAAAAAATTCAAGAGATGGTATCTTGAGCAGAAGTACTTTGATTTTTTGATCAAACTGAATCTAGATGTTCTTCCTACTTGTCACTTCTTAGTAATGCATAGAGGATTTAAATCTTTGGATACAGCATGCTCTATTTGTCACAGGGAGGATAATACTATACCTCATATCTTTAACAGATGCATTGCTTTGCAAAATTGCAGATCTTAATTCAATCATTATATCAAATAAAACATCCACTGTTTATCACTCTTATGAATAGCATCTCAACAGGTGAATATGCGATTATTAGAAGTGCTGCTTTTATTGCATCCAGTTTGTGGCTGGTTAGATGTACACTTCTATTTGACATGAATGTATCTGATCCTCAACAAATTTTTATTGAAAAACTAAAATTAATTAAGAAAAGAGACATGAGTTTAGTACCTCATATAACTTACAATGCACCATGGAATCTTATAAATTTATAAGTGAATATAATCATCAAATAAAATATTTGTATACAAAAAAAGAAATGAAATAAGTACAGGATTTTTGTTCTTACTAATAATTAAAGAGTAAACAAACTTTTTCTGGGAACAACTGTACAAATGGTATTTTAGTTTTATTGAATTATATTTATTAGTAATAACAACAGAAATAAACATATTTCTTATTCAAAAAAAAGATTGCCCCATTGTAAAAAAGCATTGTATAAAGTAATAAATAAAATTTATTTAGTATATAAAAAAAAAAGCAACAATTGTTAAATAAAACAATTCTAACAGAAGTAACAGCTTTTTATATGTATTGTTATGTAGCAACATAATCAATTTTCTTTAGCTTTAAATATTTAGAAATGATTGTCCGATTTTAATTTAACACTTGTTATATAAAAAGTTGTTATCCAATTCTTCATAATACAAAGGAAAGAATTGAAGTAATAAGTTGGTTTTCTCAAGAAATTTTATTGTGAGCTCAATAAATTACATTATTGCAATAACAGAGTTATAATAAAAGTTACATAACCCAATACCAGTGGTCTGGGCATACAAAATCAACTGTTCACTCACAAATTGTTCATTGCTACAAGGCTCCATGTAGCATTGTAGAGGTATGTTGGAGCTAATTTTTCATCTCTGTTTCTGATGGCCTGAAGTTTTTCCAGAAGTAATTTCTTATGGTCATCTAAGGTATGCCCATAAATGAGTGTGCATCTAGTTGACCAATAGGCAAACAGTAGAAAAGTTATAATTCTTATGGATGGGAAGATCCTGTTGGATATGCTAGAAATCAGTCCGGTGAGGAAAGGCACTCCAGTTTTGTATATGGATGCAATAAAGTCTCTGTTGCATTGGAGTGATGTACAATGGCTCAGAATATGTATTATTGGGTCATCATCCTGTTTATATAAAGGGAAGACTGGGTCCAAGCATGAGAACCCTCTACATTAGAGCAGAAAATGACATGTGGGCAGAACACTCGGGTTTAATTTAATCAAAAAATTTCGGTTTGAGGTGCCACCATTTAAACTTTTTAATGATTGAAGGATTGGGAAGGGTTAGCAGTGATGGGATTAGGGAATTTCTTCATAGTTGATATGCATCCCAGTACATAATTTTCTGTGAGTTAACTTGAATAGGTAGAGGGATAAATTTTGCAATATTTAACAATAAGGATGACAACCAACTCCTCACGGGAAGAGGAGGGGTGTCTGTAGGACAAACAGATGTAAAGCATGATTGCTTCTGGAAAATGGCGAGTTAGGTTAAGGATGGTGTTATGTGTATGCTGGAAACAAAAGGTTAAAACAGAATGCAACAATAGCCCATTGAGTTTTGTGTGCCTATGGAGACCCCTCAGGCTGATGGCCATGGTCTTGCCCTTCCACATAAGTCTTGCACATAGTGAATTTATTTTTCTAATGAATCTGGGAAAAATTAATAATCAGTATGTAATAAGAGATCCTTGGGAAAACTAGGATGTTGAGCAGTGAAGTTTTCGCATATAGTGACAAATAAACTTTGGATAATGAATCAATGGTCTTTTCGATCAAGAAGAGAATGGAGTCCTGAATGGTTCTCCTCATTGCAAGGGGTGAGTTGTAGATTGGGAAGCCCAGAAATTTTTGGAGCATGGCAGTAAAAGGAGAGGGGATGGTTGTCATTGGGAAATGTTTTACTATTTGCAATTTTATAGACTTTACATTATTACAATATATTTTACACATGTTCAGTGAGATTTGCTACAATAATAGTTTGTGGAGAATAACTTGTGCAATAAACACTTTTTCTCCCTAAATTATTTATAGAATATAGGCAAATAAAGAGAGTGAACATTAGAATGGCAGATATTTTGTTCCCTTAATGCAGTCATATCAACCTCACTCAAACAATGGGCCATTTAATGCGACTAGTAACATTCTGGCAACCACATCACACAAATTTTCTTAAAATTTTATTTTGAAGCGAGAATGCAGGAATATAGGTGGGGTAATTAAAATATATTATGTAGTTTAATGAATTCAGTTCAATAATATACAATTGATATCATCATCAACCATTATCAATCCACTGCAGGATGAAGGTCTCTCCAAATTCAATCCCTTCTTTGATCTTTAGCTTCTCTTCTTCACATCATTCCTGCACACTTTCTTATTTCATCCATCCATCTCACATGTGGTCTCTTTCTGGGTCTTACAATCTCTTGGAATCCAGTTTCAGATTTCAATTGTCAATCTATTATCATCTTTTCTAACAATATGTCCAGCCCAACTCCACTTCAGTCTTTTAATTTTTCCAATGAGGTCAGTAACACCTGTTTGTTCTCTTACCCATATATTATGTTTTTGATCTCTTCTTGTTACTCCCAACATGCATCTCTCCATATTTTTTTGAGTGGTCTGAAGCTTCTGTATTGCTCTTTTATTAAGTGTCCAAGTCTCAGATCCATAAGTAGGAACTGGTAAAACACATTTGTTAAAAACCTTCCTTTTCAAACACATAGGCATATTTCCTTTTAGTATCAAGTTATTTCCACCAAAAGCACTCCAACCAAGTTTAATTCTATGATTAATTTCATCCATTATGTTTCCATCTGTATTAATAATCTGACCAAGGTAGTTGTAACTGTTAACTTCTTCTAACTCATCATAATCAATCTTTATTTTCATATTTTGAGAAAATCCATTAAACATTACTTTAGTCTTTTTAACATTTATCTTTAGTCCTGCTTTTCTACTTTCATCTGATAACTCTTGCAACATTTCCTGCAGCTCTAAAGCATTATTTGCAAAAACAACTACATCATCTGCAAAATCTAAATGACTTAAATAATCACCGTTTACTTTCACTCCTTTAGCTTCCCATTTTAATCCACAAAATACTTCTTGCAGCACTGCTGTAAAAAGTTTTGGAGATATGGAGTCACCCTGTCTTACACCCTTCTCAATGTTGACTTTCCCAATATCATTATGTAATCTAATTGTTGCTGTTGCATTTTTATAAATATTCTTTAAAATATGATAATATCCTGGATCTATACCTTGATGATCCAATGCTTTAATCACTGAAGAAATGTTTATAGAATCAAATGCCTTTTCATAATCTACAAATCCAAAGCATAATGGCAACTCATATTCATTTGTCCTTTCTATAACTTCTCTCAATACCTGGATATGATCTACTGTATCAAAACCACATTTAAATCCAGCTTGTTCTCTTGGTTGGTGGAAATCCAATGTTTTCTGTAGACAAGTTGTAATTATCTTGGTAAAAAATTTGTATAAAACTGATAAAAGGCTGATAGGTCTGTAATTTTTAATATCTTCTTTATCACCTTTTTTAAATATTAATATTAATACTGCATTCTTCCAATCATCTGGTACATCTTTATCATTTAGACCTTTGGTATATAACTTTGCTAAAAAAAATTATATTTCTTCACCTGCTTCTTTTAATATATCAATTATAATTCCATCATTATCTAGAACCTTTCCTTTCTTCATACATTTAATTGCATATCTCACTTTTTCATTTAAAATTCTGGGCAATTTGGAAGATGTAATAGATATAGGAGGCACTTGTTTTTTATTACTATATAATTCTTGATAAAAGTCTTCTACCCATTTCATGATGTCATCTCTCTTTTTAGTAATAATTCCATCTTTTTTATCTTATTGCAGATATAAATTTCCTACCAATACGAAAATGTTGTTTTACACTCTTGAAACTTTTATTCTCTTCTACAGCTTTCCTTGCTAGTTCACAGTTATATTTTCTTATATCATAATCAACTCTTTTCCATACCATTTTACAAAATTCGAGATATTCACTCCTTTTTAATGCATCATTTTTGTATAACTTCATATTCCTTCTTTTCTTCATAAATTCTCTAGTCTCAGTAGAAATTTTATTGGTCAATTGCTGCTTTTTTTCTACCAGCTATTTTTGTTGCAGTTTTTAAAAGTGTATCAGTTTTTTTTTTCCCATATGTCATAGCATCGGCCAGGAGGCGAACCCGCAACAACTGTCTGCAAACAACTGCTTGCTTGGAAGGTGGCTGCGCTGACCTCTTGGCTAACAATGCTTGACAAATGTATCAGTTATTTTCATGTTATTTTCATATTAATTTCTTTGAAATCTGAATCATGTTTAAAATCTACTAATACTTGAAACCGATTTGTAAATTCTAATTTAAATTCATTAGAATGTTTCTGAAGATGAGGAATATCAACTGTACATATTGGTTTTTATTAATAATTTTTGTCTCTCTAGTTTTGCATTAACACGTATCTTACATCTTACTAATCAATGATTACTTCCTGTGTTAAATTTATTAAGAACATTACAATCTTGAAATATGTATTTTCTGTTAGTCAAAATATAATCCAATTCTGCTGTACCTTCATTTGGATGCTTCCATGTCTTTTTAACGTTTTTTTCAAAAAAAAAAGAATTCATAATATAAAGTTGTTGTTGTTTTTTTTTTGCAAACTCCGCAAATATATCTCCTCTCTCATTTCTATTACCATAACCAAAATTACCTACAGCACTTTCATTTGTTTACCTATTGTAGCATTAAAGCCTTCCATAATAATTTTAAAATGTTGTTTACTCTGATCAAAAACCCTTTGTACATCCATACAAAAATCTTCTATTACTTCATCACTATGAGAACTTGTTGGGGCATAAATCTGAATTATCTGACTTTGGTATCTGTTATTAAGTTGTATAAAGTAATCTTGTCACTCTGTTGGATACACCATCAATCTCCCCAATGTTTTTCTTCCACTTTTTATTTATAATGAATCCTACTCCACTTGTATTTTCAATATTTGTACCTTTATAATAGAGTACATGTCCACTTTTTAAATCAATTGTCTCTTCACTTTTTTTTCTAACTTTACAAAGCCCAATAATGTCCCATTTAATATAAGACATTTCTTCTTCTAATTCTTACATTCTTCCTTCACTTGAAAATGATCTGCAGTTGTAAGTACCTAAATAAAAAGTCATCATCATCAAATGGCAGCCTGAGTCCGCAATTAGGGGATTCTTAGCATCCTCTGCCTTCGTCCACCAACCACTGCCTTAGTTGGTGGCTTTACAGCCTCCTGGGAATAAGGGCCATGATTTATTTTTGTCTGTCATAATTATATATATTGGAAAAATATTTATCATTTACACAAAACATTCATTCTGCCTTATCAGGCAACTGAGAAGAAAGACCATGGTGTTTCTTGATTTTAAACTCAGATATAAAAAGCCAATAAACTCACCATGCATGTTGGTGAGAAACCCATTCATGTTTGTATACTATATGAATAATCACAGAGTAATAACAGCTGCAATGACAATAATGTATGGAGTGGACATCAGGAGTTTGCTCTGCTCAGTTTCTTTAAGACCTCCAAAAGGAATCAAAGGTCTCCTTTCAGTTAATAGCAAACTCCTTTCTGCATATAGTATTGTTTTTATTTAAATATTTATTTTATTTGATTACATATTTATAAAACTACAATGTATTGTTTTTACCGTATACTTTCTAGCGCTTACCTTCTATTAGTTTTCCAATATCTGGATTCAAAGTTTGAGAACAAATAATTTTCATTATGACAGATGATCTGTAAGCTGTTTTATTTAATTTCATACATGATTGCTCACGTAAATACTACTTACAAAAAGGCATACAATTTATGCAACAAATTTTTTAATTTCCGGATATCTTTCACCTAAACAGAAATATATTTTGGGAATTCCGACTTCTCAATATTTGTTTTTAAAATCGAATCATTGTGGAATTCAATTAATTCCAGTTGTATGGAAGTCGGAGCTTCTTCAACTTCAAAGGGAAAAGGTCCATTGAAAAGAGAAAAAATTTCTTCTAACTCCTTGAAATCATCAAAACATTTATCAAATTGGTTTTTTTTTTTTTCAATTTTTGCAGAATATTGTAAAAATGAGCAACCTTGATTTTGTGCTTTTAATTGCTCACATATAGGAAAATATGGCAAAACATTCTTTTGCAAATGATTTTTAAATAAATTCAATTTTGTATAAAGCTTGCAACTGTATCCTATATGTTTCTTATCAATTGATCTTTGCCTTGTAATGTAATATTAAGGTTATTCAGATGGCCTGTAATATTTATTAAAAATGCTAAGTCTTCAACCCACAATGGATCTTTTGTAACTGATATATTTTCCTTGTTTTCATCTTTCATTTCAAAAAAGAATATTTCCTCCAAAAGCAGATAGAAGCTCTTTAGGACATTGTGGCAGGACAACCAATTGTGTAATAAGGAAGATCTTCAAATTCGGATTTTAAATCTTTATGGAAAGAAAGTAAATTGGTGATGGTTAAGTGCTCTCAATCGGATAAAGTTGATGTAACTGTTTGAAGTACTTGGTCCATTTTTAATAATTTTAAACAGAGAACTTGTTGATGAGTGAAGCAATCAGTTTATCTGGATACTCATTTTGTAATTTCCTTATCAGTCATGACACAAAACCTTTAGTTTCACCCATTATCAATTTAGTGCCATCAGTTGTCCCAGCAACAAGCTTGTCAAGAGACAAGTTTTTTTTTTTTTTTAAATGCTCCATATGGCATCAAAAATATCTTGACCAGTTGGTGGTTCATGAAGAGAGATGAATTCCAACAATTCTTTGTTGATCCTCATGTTATTGCAAACATGAAAAAAAAAGCAGCAACTTGTGCAACATCTTTTATATATCTCTTATATCCATGCTTTCATCAATCACAATTGAAAAGAACTGGATTTTCATAGATATTTCCTGATGTCATTTGCCATTTCAGTAATTCTATCTGCCACCATATTTCTTGATAATGAGTTGTCTCAAGATGCCTGTACCATTTCTGTACAGACACATTTGGCAGCTTTTATCATAACATTTCTTGATAAAAGAAGCATTGGCGAATGATTTTGAATGTTCTGTTAATAAATAGCTTATTTTGTAACTAGCTTTTGTTACTGATTCATTACTTTTCATGAATTTTGTAAGCACTCCTTGCTGACTACTTAATGAATTCTTCATTGTTTTTAATTTTTCTTCCCTTATTTTTGCTTTAAAGTGTAAAAATTGTTCTTCATGATTAGTGCTATAATGTTGCTTAATGTTGTAATCTTTAGCGACATTAATCATTTCTTTACAAATTAAGCATGTAATTTTATTGTTCACTTCCATACAAAAATAGTTCAGTTCCCACCTTTCTTGAAATTTTCTTCCCTCATCATCAATCTTTTATTTTTTATTTAGTGTTGGAAGTGTCATTTTGTGTAATAAATAATAGGGCTTTACATTTAAATTTTAAAAATTTAAAAAATTGCAACTATGTTTACTTACATTTTTTGAATGGGATATAAAAGAAACAAATCCATAAATTTTTAACACACTGATCGGGACAAAGAAACTAGCACAACTGCCTTTTGTTATAATTCTAAGAAAAACCCAACATCTGCGGATAGGACTGCTACATTGGTGGCACGAATAGCTGACTAAAGTTTTGATAGAATAGCACAGCAGCACATTATTAATATTACCAGCTTTGGTGAGCATCATATCTCAAATGCTTCATCATCATAAAAGCATGTTGTCAAAAATATTTAGCTATGTGTGTAACTGAGAATTATAAATTAGCTATATATGTAGCCAACAATTATTGGTATATTTTAGTTCATGTAATTAAATATAAAAGTTGTTTTTTAAAAAGTTTTTTTAAAATTAATTTATTGTTTGCAACATATTCTGTTTTCATTTTATTGCATAGCATTATAGTTGCGGGCCACTAAAAATCATATCAAGGACCGCATTCAGCCCATGGGCCACCAGTTAGACATGTCAGCCTTAAAGCTTGAGTTATCAATTTCATTCACTTGGCCTGTTTTTGGATCTTATTAGTGAGAATATATTGTATTTATCATTAATTGTTTGATTATTCTGCTACATATGTAAAATAATTTTAGTCTTAAGTCTGAAAATTTGAGTTAGAAAAATGATTAATATAATGGGGGGGGGGGAGGTTCCAAATGAAAAAACTGTAAAACTATCAACAAACAAAAACGTTACTTAAATTTCATTGTTTGATATTGGATGCTTATGTGCAAGAAGATATTTCAGGGTTTTTCTAAAACACTGATGTATGCCATGAAAAAAAAAATCCAAATAAGTAAGCAAAATTTAAGTGATTTTTTAGTAACATAAGTTTATTTTTGCTCTTGCAGAATAGTTTTAATTTTTATTGAGGCAAAATGTAGAAATTAGAATGTAGTATTAATGAAAGAAAAAATTCAAATAAAAAAGCTGTAAGCTATCAAATAATGAAATGCTATGATGATGTATTTGTCAATATAGAATATTTATACGGAAGAGCTTTCAGAGTCTTTTTTAAAACTTATTAGAAAGCTGAATACCTGGGAAAAAAATTTACAAACAAGAAGGCAAAATTAAACTGTTTTTTATTAGGCCAATTTATTTTTACTTTTAGAAAATTGTTTTGATTTTCATTATAAAGTGGAAAACAGAATTAGAGTTTGTTCACTAGTAAAGACAATTTTCAAAGAAAGAAATTGTAAAATTGCCAACTAACAAAAATACTGCAATGAATAATGCGCATGCACAAGTTATTTCTGTGTTTTTATGCAAAAGTGAGTTAGACACATTGATTCATATGATCCAAAAAAAAAAAAAAAATCACTTGCAAGAAAGCAAAAGTAAAGTTATTTTTTTATTATCATAAAATTTGTTTTGAATTTTAGGTGTAAAGCAGAAATTAATATTATAAAGCACTATTAAGTAAAGACATTGAAAAAGTTAAAAATTGTCAACTAATGAAAATGCTACAATAAATACCATTGGTTGATATAGAATATTCCTTTCTAAAAAGTCGAGTTAAAAAACTGTTTAACATTATGGAAAAAAATTCCAAATGAAAAAAGTGAAATTAAAGTGACTTTTTATTAGTGTAAATTTGTTTTTCATTTCAAATATCATTTTAGTTTTTACTATAAGGCAGAACACAGACTTATATAATAGTGTCATGAAAAAAATAATTATCAAGCAAGAAAGTCAAAGTTCTGTAAATGATGTGGCTAAATTAATATTTTGTGGTTTTTGATTAAACTAAATTAATTTACATTTTTATTTTATAGTTGTAATTATAAATTTATTCAAATGCATATTGATTATGTAAGTAATATTTACTAAGGATGTAAACCTCAGGAATATGCATGTGAAAATGTGAAGATAGGGATCTCTACAGATCTTAATTACAAGCTTATGCTTTGGAAGAAAAGAGGGGAAACCTTCTTTACTTCAACCTACTTTCTATATGAATAGGTGAAGCTGAAGTGGTTAGCTCTAAGAGCATGAAACTATTCCTTACTTTACTGATTAAGTCCACAATTCCTATTACACATTAGTACTTGCAAAAGCTTTCGATTTACAATGAGTCAATGGAAAGATCTTATAGTTAGAAATCTATTACAATAATTTAAAGTTGTAATTATAAATTTATTTAAATGCATATTGATTATGTAAGCAATATTTACTAAGGCTGTAAACCTCAAGAATGTGCACGTGAAAATGCACATATTCTTGAGGTTTACAGCCTTGGTAAATATTACTTACATAATCAATATGCATTTACATAAATTTATAATTACAACTTTAAATTATCGTAATAGATTTCTAACTAGAAGATCTTTTCATTGACTCATAAATCGAAAGATTTCATGAGTACTAATATGTAATAGGAATTGTGGACTTAATCAATGAAGTCTTGAATAGTTTCACACTCGTGGATTGAAGTAAAGAAGGGTTTTCCTCTTTTCTTCCAAAGTCTAAGCTTGTGGTTAAGACCTGTAGAGTCCCTACCTTTGCATTTTCACATCCATATTCTTGAGGTTTACAGCCTTAGTAAATATTATTTTTATTTTATGTTTTTTTAAATGCTTTTATTGAAGTTGAAATCAAAATTTATGTTTAATAGATTTAAATTCAATAGAATTGCCTGAAATTTGGAATATAATTAATTAATATCAGGGTAATCTATATGGGACACTAATTTTTTCAGTAGATTCCCTAGTTTCTTAGATAGGGAACAGTTGGTAGGGAAATATTGAACATTTTGATATTTCAAATTTAAAAATTCTTCGTAGAACTTTCATTTGTTTTAAGTAAAATTCATGAGAGGGAAGTATAAAGATTTTTTTTTTTCATTTAAGATTTTAATTACATTTTAAAATTGAGATTTAATATAGTTAACTCACTATAAATTGTTGAAATTTTGTACATTATTTTATATCTCTATGAAAGTCATTGGGAACATTAATATTTTAAATAGGTGGCTTACTTGCTTAGATGTGGAAAAATGGAGGGAAAGCTTCAATGTTTTAAGTAATGCTCATGATTTTCTTGGATGCAATTGTAAGCTTCATTTAAGTAATAAGAAAGTTTTTTATAATAAAATTTTGTTAGGCTTTTTTAAAAAAAAAATATTCCAAATAAAAAAAAAAAAAGTCAAACAATTTTAAACAGAAAAGTTACTTATTGATTGCTTATATATATAAAATACATATTTTGCGGGTTCATCCGTGTTAAAAACTTTTAATATTAATATACTGATGTTTCGACTTGGTCACACAAGCCATCCACAGAGTTATAAAAGGTAGAAAGAGGGTTGTAGAGGCGCTACAATCACTGATTTAAATAAAATGTTAAAATTCCACCAATAGCAAAAAATGTTAAATTTAGGAATGTTTTTTAAAAAAATCTTTCCAAATAGGAGGAAGTTTGCATGTATCATCTCACTTATCGATACAATCTGGCCTTTTAAGTATCTCAATGGCTTCTCTAATTTTGCATTGGTAGAGATTATCACATCTGGATATGATCCTGGTACTAGAAAAATCAATTTTATGACCTGAATCTATAGTATGGAGTGAGAGTGCTGATGATGATGAGTGTTGTTTAACTGCATTAGCATGCTCATCGCTTCTAACACTGATGCGACGATTACTCATACTAACACTGATGCGACGATTACTCATACCTATGTAAGCTATGAGTAATCGTCGCATCAGTGTTAGGAGAGATGAGCATGCTAATGCAGTTAAACAACACTCATCATCATCAGCACTCTCACTCCATACTATAGATTCAGGTCATAAAATTGATTTTTCTAGTACCAGGATCATATCCAGATGTGATAATCTCTACCAATGCAAAATTAGAAAAGCCATTGAGATACTTAAAAGGCCAGATTGTATCAATAAGCGAGATGATACATGCAAACTTCCTCCTATTTGGAAAGATTTTTTTAGAAAACATTCCTAAATTTAACATTTTTTGCTATTGGTGGAATTTTAACATTTTATTCAAATCAGTGATTGTAGCGCCTCTACAACCCTCTTTCTACCTTTTATAACTCTGTGGATGGCTTGTGTGACCAAGTCGAAACGTCAGTATAGTAATATTAAAAGTTTTTAACACGGATGAACCCGCAAAATATGTATTTTATATATTTAACCCGTGCAAATCTTCGTTTTAACATATATATATTAAATATGATATATACATAAAGAATATACATATTAACTCATAGCAGAAATAGCTAATGATATATATACATTATAAATGTGAAATTGGTTTAAAGCAAGTGAAGTTCATTTACAATATAGTTTTAGTAATCTTTTTTTTTTTTTAAATAAAAATTTCCAATCAACAGCAAAAATGTCAAACACTTCACTTAAATAATATTTAATATTTTTAATCACTTATTTACATACTAAATATATATATATATATAAGGAATATTCTTTTTAACTTATATATATCTAATGATATATATATTATACCACCCTGGTCATGCAGTTGATATGTTTATATAAAATCGAAATTGTATTGATAATATAAGTGTTCTTGATTACATTAAAAATGTTAATAGACGTAAAATATATGAAACAAACTACATCATGTATAATAAAAACAACTGTATGAATATATACAAAACATCCATTAAGTTAAATAATAAGTGGTTAATGGATAAAGAATGGATAGTTAATTAATTAATATATGTGGATATATATCCATTCAATATATATAACAGAGTAATTTTGTAGTAGAATTGAGGGGGAAAAAATCACATAATAGATCATGTCAGATGTCCATTTGTTTATCTATCTTCTCTCATGTGTTTATATAGATGTCGCTGTATGTGCTTTAAATCGTGGAGACATATTGAAAAGGGCAAAAAAAAACATAATTTGCCGAAAAAGGCTTTTATATAATAATTTTATAATTTGTAATCTTTGTTGCTTGTATATATGTATTTTTAAACATATTTGATTATTGTTTATATAAAAAAAAAATTAGCCATTCATTTATTGCTTATAAGGTTATTAATTTTTGAAATCATCAATTGAAATCTTCTCTCACTTTATCTCATTAGTCTAATTTTAATTCATTATAAATACATTGATATACAAAATAATACTTTTGGTTTAATCTTACCTTTTATTTTAAAAATCATATATGATTTGTTTTGACATTTTATTTTAAGTCACTTAAATTATTATAGAAACAAAAGAAACATTTTTATAAGGGTAAGAATAATATCTTGAAATTTTATTTTATTGTGTCTAAATTTAAGTTATTATTAAAATACTCCAATAGATAAAATAATGATTTGTGACATGTTTCATTGTAATTTTTTTAAAAATAAGTTTGCACTTTGTTTTTCTGTTACATTTTAAGACTGAACAATATGCAATAAAGTTCAGCATCCTGTATTAAATGCCACTGATTAAAATTAAAATATATTTAAATATGTATTTTTTAGTCAGAATAACATTGCTTATTTTATATTTATTTAATAGGGTATAAATAGCTGAACAATGATTATAATTTTACAATATTTTTGCGTGTGTGCGTATGCATGGTGGGTCATTATGAAAACAAGATTATTGTATAAGATTTTAAAATTGAAGAACTATGTATTTTTTTGTTTTAAAAATTAAAATTCTATAAGAACATGTCAGAAATGCTGATCTGTGCTTATGTAACCTCAATGATTACTCAATAATACTAAAAGAATAAAATTGAGTGTATTCATAATGATGTTTGAATTAATTACCTCATAAAGCTACATCAACAAACAAAGAGTATAAATAAGCCTATGACTTCAAGTCATGTCTCTTTTTCTTACTTGCTGTTTTCTACATAGAATGTATACATTTAACAGTTTAAAGCAGCGTTTCTTAAACTGTAGGTCACGACCCCAAATTGGGTTGGGGTCACAAAGCGAAAAGTCAGGCTCATGAAAATTTAATTCAGATACGTGAATTTAAAGAAATATTAGTCACAATCCCTTCATCATCTTTAATTTAATATATTACATTTTCTGTACTACGCAATTATAAAATCGTAACAATGGGCAAGTTGAGCTTTACATTATATTTACATATTGAAAAATAACAGTAAATGCATCATAATAGTGGGGTCGCATTGCAATTTCAGCATATAAGTTATTTCAGAATCAAAATATATATGGTAGTGGTGAGAATAAGGTTGATGCCACTGTGATTATATAATGCATTTCTGGTCAATTTATTTGTTTCGCTTTCATTTCAACAAGTGTCCACATTGCAAGAACAATGCAATATTGTATTTTACTGTTTTACTCAATGAAGGTTAGTATTTATTTGAATAAATATTATGAAAGATGTTATTTTTTATATATAAAAATGCTTGTATACTTTTTTTTCTCACTTTTTTATTCTAAATTTATCATCCTATTAGTTATTATAAAAATTTATTTTTCATTTAAAACTTACTGTCATTTATTTATTAACAAGTAAAGACATTTCTATCTTTTAAACTTAACAAATAATTTATAATTGATTTATTGATATTTTTTAAATATTAAAAAATAAAACATACAGCGTTATTAAAAAATAGAACTTACGGGAGTAAATATGCTTCATATATTTAAACAAAAAACATGGCTGCCACTTGGTGTCTCTGCTAACTGTTATTTTATTTATATTTTAGGATAAAACAAAGGTAATGATGCAGCTCGCAATGCTACAAAGTCTCTTCAAGTGGGATCTCATAACCAGAACGAGGCATCTAAGATGCAAAAAAGTAAATATGATGAACCATTTCTCCAATTTGGCTTTACTTTCAACAACTGTGATGATAATGAACAACCTGTTTTTTAATTTGCAATAATGTTTTGTCTATCAAAATTAAAAGGGCATTTTGAATCCAAGCATTCTTCATATGTCAATAAACCAAAAGAATATTTTAAATGACTGTTAAAAACTTCAAATAAAGAAAAATAATATTTTGAGAAATTTATAACTGTTAATGAAAATTATGTATTCCCATCATATAAAGTTTCATATCTGATTGCTAAAAATAAAAAGCCATAAACCATTGGAGAAAATCTTTTATTATCTGCTGCTGTTAAAATGGTAGAAATACTTCACAAATAAATATGATGAAATTTGGAAAATTCCTTTGTTAAATGACACGATCACTAATAGAATTTCTGAAATGAATAACTTATTACTAGACTTAAAGAAAGCCCAATATTTACAATTCAGTTGTACGAAACAACTGATATTTCAAAAATAGCTCAATTATTAGTGTATGTCAGATATATTTATAAAGAAAACATTGGGGAAGAATTGTTATTTTGTCGTTCTTTGGAAGAACATACAAGAGGAGAAGACATATATAATAAAGTAGACAAATTTTTTTAAAACTGAAGGTTTAGAATGGAAAAATTGCTTTGGAATATGCACTGATGATGCAAAAGCAATGTCTGGTGAAAATATTGGTTTTAAATCATTTGTCAAAGCTTCTCATAATAATTGTGTAACTTTTACATACTGCTTGATCCATCGAGAAGCCCTTGCAGCAAAAAATTAACAATGGAATTGAATGATATGCTTCAGGATGCTGTCAAAATTATAAACTTTATTAAAAGCCAAATCCATAACAATGGTTTATTTTCAAATCTCAAAAATGTATTATTACATGCAGAAGTAAGATGGATGTCAAGAGGGCAAAGTTTAAGAAGATTATGGCTATCAAAACTGTGCTATTTGTATGATATTTTTGAGAAGGTAAATGACCTTAACTTGTCTCTTTAAGGACAAATATTTTATTTCAAATGATAAAATTGAAGGTTTTATTAAAAAGATCAACATTTGGAAGAATGGGGTGGAAAATGATTCATTGGAAATGTTTTCGACTATCTACAATTTTATAATTGAAAAAAGTAATTGTAAATATTATAGATCACTTAAAAACCCTAGAAACACAGGTTTGCAATTACTTTATATTGAATTTAGATTTCAAAAAGTTATCTTGGATTCAAAAACCATTTTTGATTGACATTTATGAGATTAATCAACTGCCATATAAAGCCAAGAGGAATTTGCTGAGCTATCGAGTGACTCAAACGTAAAACTTGGCTTTCCTCAAAAATCCTTGACTGAATTCTGGATCGGAATTAGAACTGAATTTCCCACAATTTCTGAAATGGCATTAAATGTTCTTCAGCCATTCAGCACCACATACTTATGTGAAATGACTTTTTCAGTTTTAATGTATATTAAATCCAAATATCGTTCAATACCGAAAAATGTTGAAGATGTGTTACATCCAACAGTATCAAATATTTTAAAACAAATCATAAAACTACTTATTTTCATATGTATATTGTTTACCAAAGAAATAAATTATTTATGGAAATATTTATTTCTATATCTATTTGATATTTAATATCTGGAGTCATGAAAAAATCTTGATAATAATAAGGGATCATGAGTGAAAAAAGTTTAAGAAGATCTGGTTTAAAGTATAATGCATTGAGCATTAAATATTTTTTTTAAAAAAGAAGTGGTATGTGTATATATTTAAAATTGTATATTGTTGATAACATTATGCATAACTAGACAGGAAAGATTAACATTTATTCCCAGGGCAAAAATGTAAATCTTTGAGACTTCTTTTAAAGTAAAATTTCATCATTGGGATAGCAATGGGAATTTTTTTTTACAAAGGAATTTATAATGTTTACTTGAATTCAGTCTGGATATTTATACACATATGAGCCTGATGAAAATGTATATAATTGTTAAAATGTAAAATTTATGATTCACTAAGGATTTAAATAATAACAACTTGCTAAAATGGAGCGATTGTTTTGTTTAAAGAATATTAAAAGTATTTGACCTAATACATTGTGCTATAGCATGTTTAGCGCCGTCTAGTGGAGTGATTTAAATTATAAAATGTTAGTTAAGTATTTACTACAATCTGTATATGCATTTATACCATATAGTGCGGAAGCATTATATGATGCATTAATGGATAAAATGATAATTACTCAAAAATGAAAATTATAATAGCTGCAGTATTAAATAAACCAATCACAGAAATTAATATCTGTTTACGATTGTGTTCTGTACAATATATCTAAATAAAATTAAAACCATAAGGATATACCAAATGTCTTATGATGTAATAACAATTATTTAAAAGAATTAATATACTTTAGTACTTTACTGGAAATTATTAATCATCACTTTAATGGAATCTCTTTGAATGTTTTATTTTAATTAGTGAATTTGATGGATTATATTTTGAACTTGGGTGAAAGAAATCCAAGGTGCAAATAGAACCTATGGATAATGAATATCCATCATTGATTACAGGTTGTTTGATTTCATTTAAGGTTTACCATTACATTTATATTTTAAAAAGATCATGTTAAGGTATGTTTTTGTATGTTATGGAATGTTCAGATTTATACTTAATCAAAAAAAAAAATTGCAAGAGTCTTCCATAGTTTATAAATAATTGTTAAATAGATTTTTGTCTGATAACTTGTTGAGGTTAACTCATTATCTTTACGGTGGATAAACTATAATAAGTTGTGGTTTATTTTATAATTTCATATTTGTTTGTCACAAATTAATTAATAAAATGATAATTTTCCTTTGATTTTGGAGTATTTTGTCCAACATCACTAATTAATATGAACATACACAATGTCATATATTAAATTTTAGTGTCTGTAATGTATGACATTATTATCTATTTTAAATAACTATCATTATTGTAATAATGATATTAGCAATTAAGCCAATGCACATGCACTTTAAAGATAACTTGTAAATGAATACTCTCACTTTTCCAGACACAAGATATAGTTTTTTAGAAAAGATGGAATGAATCACCCATCCTTTCAACCCAAACATTTATGTATGGACAAATCTTAAGTATATGGAAATGAGAGCTTGAAAATGTTAAGCAATCACTTTAAATTACATTTATTATGTATGCTTGAATGAATGATGCTTGCGAAATCTTTACAATTTATGATACGTCATTCTTTAGTTGAAATTAAACATATATAATGAGATATTATTTTATATAGTGCTATGTTTTTATATTGTAATAGTGATATTAGCTATTAAGCCAATGCATATGTGCTTTAAATATAAATTATAAATGAATACTCTCACTTTTCCAGACACAAGATATAGTTTTTTTTAGAAAAAATGGAATGAATCACCCATTCTTTTGACCCAAACATTTATGTATGGGCAAATCTTAAGCGCATGGAAATAAGAGCATGAAGATGTTAAGCAATCACATTAAATTACATTTATTATGCTTGAACGAGTGACGCTTGCAAAATCTTTACAATTACGATATGTCATTCTTTAGTTGAAATTAAACATATAAAATGAGATATTATTTTATATAGAACTATGTTTTTATACTGTAATAATGATATTAGTGATTATGCCAATGCACATGTACTTTAAAGATAAATTATAAATGAATACTCTCACTTTTTCAGACACAAGATATAGTTTTTTAGAAAAGATGGAATGTGCATTGGCTTAATCGCTAATATCACTATTACAGTATAAAAACATAGCGCTATATAAAATAATGTCTCATTATATATGTTTATTTTCGAATAAAGAATGATGTATCGTAAATTGTAAAGATTTTGCAAGTGTCATTCATTCAAACCTAATAAATGTAATTTAAAGTGATTGCTTAACATCTTCACGCTCTCATTTCCATACGCTTAAGATTTGCCCATACATAATAAATGTTTGGGTCAAGAGGATGGGTGATTCATTCCATCTTTTCTAAAAAACTATACCTTGGGTCTGGAAAAGTGAGAGTATTCATTTATAATTTATCTTTAAAGTGTATGTGCATTTGCTTAATCGCTAATATCAGTATTACAGTATAAAAACATAGTGCTATATAAAATAATCTCATTATCATTATTATTATTAAATTGGAATTTTGAATTTTATTTGTTTTAATTACGGCAAATTATAACAATCAAAATCTATGTTTTAGCAATAAACATGAATAAACAAAATCTAACTAGTGAGTGATATAAACATTATCATTGTACTGATTTGATAATTAATCTAATATTTTATGAATATTCACTGGTGTCAAGACTATTAGAGAATATAACTAAAATCTTTTAGTTATTCAGATTAATATTTTACACTTTCAAAATACAAAATAAATTTAACACACAGCAGTTTACGGGTTATTTAAAATAAATATCAATAGTAAATTTATTTATAAATTTTTGAATACTATATTAATATGAATTTTGGATTATCTTATTTTTTTAAAAAAACCTGCTAAACTCTTATTCATCTATTTTATTAGAGTAAATTGCTAATTGATACAGCATTACCAATTTTAACTGATACTTACATTCATTATACATTTATAATATTTGATTAATATTATTTTCAATGTCTTATCCTATAGTTTTTAGGATATCAATAAGAGGTAGTATTCTTTATTATTTATTTTAATTTCAATTGTCTTGGTGTAAATTGAGGATTTGAAGCTACATCATATAAATACAATCTTTTATTTATTTATTTTTACTTCAATAATTTTTTTTTATCATTATAAACTTTGAATATTTGATTTGATTTTGGAGAGTCTCTACCTCTTGGGCATTTTATATCATTACAAATTTAAATGTGTCAATTCATATGGCATACCAGAGAGTTTTCCCTTGTGTTTTATTCAATTTTCATCCATGATAGATTGGTATCTCAATCTGGATACATAACGGTGTTTTTTTCATTGCTCCTACTTTATACTGGTACAACATATATTTATACTAAACATCACATGATCACTATCTCATATTAGCACATAATTGTTATTAAACAAAGCAAAACTCTCCATACAGTAGTGCGACCCTGTGCCAACCAGAGTAATCAATGGATGCCAGAAGGCTTGTGCATAAAATCCTATCTAGTGCCTACTCATCCAATATCCCCAGACAAGTTTCTGGCTTGTGGCTTTTGTCAGTGTGGAGCCTTGGATCTGAGAGCACTGCACTAGATCCAAGGCTCCTCACTGATGATGGCCACAAGCCAGAATCTAGTCTGGGGATATTGGATGAATAGGCACTAGATAGGGATTTTATCCACAAGCCTTCTGGCATCCATTGATTGCTCTGATTGGCACAGGGTGGCACTACTGTATGGAGAGAGTTTTGCTTTGTTTAATATATTTATACTATAAGTGTCAATTTAATTTAATTTCAATATAATTTTACATTTTTATTTACTGTATTAAAAATAATAGAATTTTTTTTAATATTAAATGTTTTCATTTACTATGCACTAAAAAGAAAAAAAAGGTTTTTTCAATGACAATTGTGGTTTTTAGATTTAACTTGAAATAAAAGTATGGGTAGTCCAGAAATTAATTATGTCAATTCCTATTTTTTATAATAAGGGATTGTTTTAATTAATTTCTGGACACCTTCCCCCATGTTTTTATTTCAGGTTAAATCTAAAAATCCCAATTGTGGTTGAAAAAACAGTGTTTTCTTTTTAGTGCATGGTAAATAAAAGTATTTAATATGAGTACAGAATAATTTTTTTATATACACACATATTTGTTTATTTATATAGTCATATATATATATATTTGCATCCTTTTAAATTAAGTTTGCAGTCCTTTATGTATTTTAATTAATAAGTAATGCAGTTTTTTTTTTTTCTAATGTATACTAAAATAAATTTGCCATTAGATGGTTTTATTTTCCTTTGAAAAATCTTTTAACCAATAATGTTTTTTAGTCAAATATGTTGCATATGTAATTTTTAAACACATCATTTTACTGTATTCTTTCTTTCTGATGAAAACCAGTTCTCTGGTTGAAATATAAAAGTTTTACATACATTTAATTTTGTTTGTATTTTATTTTTTTTCTATATATTATAATGGTATGTCAGATTTCCATTTATAATGGTATACAGGTTGCACCTGTGGTGATGGTAAATCATCACATTCAGCCCACAGTTGTGCAGACAAATTCTTATACAAACTCTCAGATAAATTCTCATACCAGAATAGTTTAAAATTAATGTTGCACAAAATAGATACTTTTTTTTTTCACCAGATGTGGTTGAGATCAACTTGAGTGGCAATTTTATAGTGATGGTCACTAGGAAATGATCATCAGTCTTCAGTTGATTCCCTATATTCTTATACCAGATTAATGGGTAGACTACCAGTAAACATGATCTAGTAGGAGAGAATAAATAAATTCTTATACTGGAGTGGCCTAAGACAAATGGATAGATGTGTTTAAGATAGATCATATTTAATCACTCAACATCATAAGTCTTTATGGATCCTATTTAATCACTCAACATCATAGGTCTTCATAGATTATATTTAATCACTTAACATCATAAGTCTTTCTAGATCATATTTAATCATTCCATATCATAAGTTTTTATGGATCATTTCTAATCACTGAACGTAATAAGTCTTTATAGATCATCTTTAATCTTTTCTCATTCTAAGTCTCTATGATTCATTGCTGGAAGGCATACCCTAGATCATCCCACAACTAATAAATATATAAAAAAACAACCATTATTTGTATAGTCATTTAGTCTATCTGTCCTTAGTTTAATAATTAATATAATTTGAAGATAATGGTGATGATCCTCTCATCTGTAGTTTTATAACTAACATCATGACTAACATAAATCATGTCTGTTATTAATTTAGAATTGATTAATAATGTTCTGCTATACACCAATATATAATATAACAACTTTCAATAATTTATTGGATACCCCCTGATGACAATAGGATAATATGCATGGCCTCTTTTAAGTCATATTATGTAGTTTCCTATGTCTAATTATTTATTAAACTGTCATTACATCTTTAAACTATGTTTTAAGATTGGATTCCACTAGTTATAATGATGACTAAGCTATTTTTACCAAGTAAAAAATAATCAACCTTAAGAAAATTATAAACTTCTTTAATCAAAGAATTTAATTTTATTATTAGTTATTAATATATATTGAAAAATATACATAAAAATCAATAGATTGCTTACATTTAATGATAACAACAACAAATATAATCTTCCCTGGCCCCTCTTCTTACAAATGAAATTAAACTCCATCATTAGTAGCATATAATATGATGTATGGATGTTGACATATTTAGTAGGTGTATAGATATTTCAAATCATGGAAAAATTAAATTTCAAAAATAAACACCCAAAGCACACAGATATGCGAATAGTGTATAATACATAAAATTTATGTATAAAATCTTTAAAAAAAAATTGAGAAATAGAGTAGAGAAAATTTGTTTAAATTATAAAGATAGGAATATCTAAAGAGAGACCTGTTCCCAATTATAATCCTCATTCATCTCAATCCCCATTAAGCTAGGTTACTGATTACTTTAAATTTACTTCTCACTATAATAAATTTTTACCCTCATCCTCTTTCTGGATTTGCACATTCATACCCAACACATATCCATGCAGGCATATATATCATTGTGTGTGTGTGTGTTATATCCCATTATTAGTAATTCTTGTATTCAATCTTTAAATATAATAAAAATAATATATATACCCCCCCTTTTTTTTTCATGATACCAAAATTAATAAACAAAAGAAAACACTTAAATATATATATAAATGGTTGCCCATAATGTCATTAATCGAATAACAAAATAAACCTGGGTCTCGTTTTATGCGGATTATTTTAAAGCGATTTTGAAGTTATGTGATTCATGTTTCTTCTTAATATCCTTCATATTTCACTATATTTATTAGATATCAAGAAATTTAAATCATTAATAACTTATTTTCACTTGAAATACTTTTTTTTTCTTTCAATAATATAACATTATATTAACAGCTTACGTTAATATGGCCATAAGCTGTATTTAGAATCTTAGTTTCTTTGTAAATAACCTACTTATACTAATGAGTAAATAATAATAATAGATTTATACATACGTATAAAAATATCGCAATAAATATTCAAAAATTTTAAACTTTTAAAATATATTTTGTTAAATATTAACAGAAATAAATATTTTTTTAGATTTTTAAAATAAATAATAACGAAGATTTTATTGATTTTATAAACTGAAAATAATCTTTCGAATGATAATGTCTAATCTTTTTGTTTTGATTGCATCTCATTTTTTTAATATAGAAACAGCACAAGACTGGAAGTGATGCTAATTGTACAACACGTCATGAATCTGATTTCTTACTAGTTCACAAACGAACTGGTAATGATTAAAATATGTATGAAAAAATGTAAAATTAAATACTGTAGTTAATAAAAAAAAGTAAAAAAAGTTTGTCTTATATTAATTTTTTTTATATATTTGAAATTTTTTGTTAGTCATACTTTATTTCCTTATTTTTTTAATGTGAATTTTAAAGTATTTTTTCCTTGTTGCTTTGCTTTTATGCCAATTTCTGAAAATTACAGGCACCTATCCCCTATTTTTCAAGGTAAGTTACATTTATTTTTGTGCAATTTCTTTTGTGCATGTTTTCTGAGGAATCTATCTACCGCATAAAACGAGATCCAGGTGTTATATAATAATGATAACATCAATATTTATTATTATTGAAAATCCCCTTATAAAAAATTATGTAAATTTTAATGCTTTGGAGATAGACAAAGAATAATGGATATAAAAAAAAATGTTCATAAAAGAATTTGATATTACCAGGCACTTCTTCTTTTTCCAATGTAGAAACCATTTCAGATAATTTAATGAATCTTATTCAAAGTAATGATTATTAAAGATTAGACATTTGAATTCAGCCACACACTATTGTTTGACATGCGCAAATAGAAATTATAGCGGTTTAGCTGGAAAATTTTTTTTAAACTCGGGCTAGTAATTTTTTCTTATTTTACCATGATGATGATGATGACATGGGTCTTGAACAACAATGGTCAGTGTACAATCTGCATTTCTTTAGGAACTTTTTTTTAGTATCGCAATGGGTTCTTTATTTCTTCTTTTTCCTTTTTTTCTGCTCTGTTTGTAGGCATGCCAGTAGATAAATGGATATTTTTCTATGGGAGACATGAAGATAGCAAGATTGGAGTTTTCTTTAAGTCTCTTTTAATCAACCATGAGATGCTTTTTGTTTCATTCTCTATTTAAATTTTCAGTTGTGCTAAAATATTTGGATGGCCAACTGGCCCTCCAACAAAATATATTGATTTTATCACTGTATTTTGTTGTAGAATCTCCTCAAATATATATATATAATATAAATGAGTTGGTTCTCAGAAGCAATAATACTTACTTCCAAAATATCTCTTTTCCTTGAATATATATATATATATGTCAGCCTTAGTGACATCATAGCACTTATCTATTGGAATTTTTACACCTGTCTATACCATTATTAGCAAAATGTCTTTATCTGACAGCTACAATTATCTGATAGTTGAAAAAATTATTATTTGATGGTCTAAAGTAATTAGTGGTTTCTTTTTAACTTTAAACTGCTTATTAATGAGTTTCTTCTTTGCTCTCTCTTTTTTAACACTAAAGTTATCTTGATCTTTATAGAATTGACTTTATCTATTTTTTTAACACTAGATTTATCTTGATCTTTTAAAATTGACCATCTCTCTTTTTAACACTTTTTTAAAAAAAATTGGACTTAAATAATAAATAAATCTTTTTACAAAGAAAATATTAAAAACCTTTTGATATATGTCAATATTTAAATTTTGGCATTCACATATACACATACATACACATACACACATTTATAAAACCTGCTTACTTAGTCAAAGCAAGACAGAAAAAAATGCATATTGAATTAATAGATGATTGCTGAAAGCAAATCAAACGATATGAAAAGCTAAAGATTATAAGTATTATTAGGAATAAACATCATAGACTAAATTAGTAATGAAAAGTATTTAAAAATACTATTAAGAAAGAACAAAATTATAATTTATTAGACATAAATGAAATGGAAAAAATTAACAAATAGATTTAGAAAAAAAAAATGTATGGAGTCTGTGTCTAAAGACAACTATATGTGCTTAAAACTTTAACTTTTAGATATAAATATGTTCGGATGCATAAAACCACTGAACTAAATCATAATTATGGATATATTAGAAATTTAAAACTCAGACAATAGTTCTTTATATCCATACTAAAATTTCATTTTCAGTAGACTATTAAAATATTCAAAAGATATATACTGTCATCTTCACTAAAGTTTCAGCAGTCTTTTATTTCTTATTCCATGCTTAATATTTTCACAACCATATCCCTTCTTTGGTTCATATATCTTCTTCCTTTTACAATCTTAGTTCTTTTATAGATGCTTAATCTATTCAACTATCACTTGATGAAACAAATGTTCTACTTCCACTGCTTTTGGAATCCTTGGTGTTGGGAGTGTAGTGTTTGAACTCAATACCCTACAATATATATAGCAAGAGACATATATTTACAACTACTAAAATATTGATACAATAATTCAGTTTAACTATAAATCATTTACATGTATGTATGTACATGTTCAACTAATTTCATATATACCTATATAATGCTTTCTGCCTATAGAAAAGTTTGAGTAACTGTCATTAGAGAACTTGATTATCATTGATGGAACTTTTCACTTATAATAAGTTATGTGACCTTTATTTATATATGTGTGTAATCACTGAAAAAAGCTATGAGCAGTTTTTCTTTGATGAATGTTAAGACAGGAAATGAATGAATGTTAATATACAATAAATTTGGTTCTACTTGCAGATGAAATCAACTAGAAAATTTTAAGCAAAGACTAAATAGTAGTTCTTTTCCATGATTTATTTATACCTGATATACAGTAGTAAAGAAAAAGTCTTGTACTTGTTCATCAAAAAACTAATTCGATTTTATAGAAATATTATATTTGAACTTTATTAATTTCATCTTGTATATTTGGCTCTCATTTTAACACTTAGATATTGATTGCAATGTTTACTCATATTACAATTTTAAATATTACTGAAACATGATATGCTTTTGCTGTTTTATTATTTCTTTTATTTACTCTTCTTGCTTCAAAATTGAATTTATGTTTTGCAAGTATTGCTAGAAAGCTTTTATTCTCTTAACCATAGTCTCCCCCCCCCCCCAATAAACGAAAACCAAAGATATGTTTCTACGTAAATTAACTTTATTCAGATCTTTTACTCTAATTTATAATCCAAGGTCTTGTAAATTCAATAAGTATTTTGATAAAATAACAAAAAAATCTAAATTATCTTTAAAAATGTATAATTTAAATAATGCCTATACAAAAAAGTTGTGCATTATATACAATATTTCTAAATGTGTGTGGTTATAAAGACAGACTTGTAGAGTGACAAATTACTGTATATTTTTATGCATTTTGAGGAAATAAACGTGACATATAAACGCCACGCAATTAAATTGATTGTGAAATGTAATACTATAGATTCAACTCTCTTAATGCTCTAACTTGCCTGAATTAATGAATTTGACAGATAATGTAGCACTAATTCAAAAATGCGTTTTTTATTTCCTCATTATAAACACCTCATGTCTTCAAAATGTCCTAATGCTGGTGGAAACTTAAGCACTTACTAAAATATAAATATTTAATAACTATTAATTTTAATATCTGTTGTTTATCTATTCTGTAGTTTTATATTAGTACAGTACTTTATAATAATCAAAAAAGTACGTATTTTTTATCTTTTGTATATAATGAATATCTTTATTTAACTAAAACATTGTTATTTTTCTGATAATCTTCTAAAACATTTAGTAATTAAAGTTACTTCTTGTGGCTAGATCAACAGCAGTAAATGTTTTTAAACAAATTAAAGATTACAGTTTCTAGTTGCTCTTTTCTAGGAAAAAGTGAAAGTCACAAATTAAGTAGGCAACTGGACATCCTCACAACAACTACAGATTTTTATTGAACTGTGTTTTTTAAAAGAAAAGTATAGATGTAATCAAAATTAAATGCTTATTGAAGTCATAATTTTTATTAACATAATTTTGTCTGTAGGCCATTTTTGTTTGGATTAAAATATCTTCTGC
Source organism: Epiperipatus broadwayi (assembly GCA_028023455.1). Taxonomy (NCBI): domain Eukaryota; kingdom Metazoa; phylum Onychophora; class Udeonychophora; order Euonychophora; family Peripatidae; genus Epiperipatus; species Epiperipatus broadwayi. The sequence continues at coordinate 129,899 of JAQFVV010013017.1, read as the reverse complement.
ATTAACAAAATTGCTATAATTTATGTGAGTTGCTTAATAATATTTTTTGAAATTTTGGTTGTCAAGATATCATTAACTAGTTCCAAAAGATATATATATGTAATAAATTATTGGTTGTAATCATTAATGTATAAAATCTAAAGACGATGTCAAATTAGTGAGTGCAAGGAATTTGGTATTTGTACATTAAGTTATAGTGAATATTTTTATATGTTAAATGAAAGAATTTTTTTCTTTAAAAAAAAACCCCTCAGATACCTGCTATATGATACCTGTTTTTATTACTCACAAATATACTTATAATTGATTTTAAGATAAAATTTATGAGATAAATTATAGTTTATGTCTAGCAATCAATCATCAATTTCCATCCATTTAATAAATGACAATCAATATCATATACAATGATAGATTTGGATTGTTGCTATAGTTTTTCACCAATCATATTATATTAGCTTCAAGCATTAATAAATGACTGTTGTGGATTTAATTTATATGCATTGTGACTTGTAAATTTAAATTCATAATAATACAATCTTGTAATTGTTAAAAATTATTACTAACTTTTGAATAAGCTCAAACTTGCCTAAAAAGATTATACATATATAAATATATTCAGATTTTTCTATGTGTAAGAACATCCAAGACTCCATTTGTGTAAAGAAAATTTGGAGATGGACAGTTCTGATTGCTATTTTGGTTGTACATGATGCGCAAAATTGCTCATCGGTGTTTTAATAATATGATAATTATTTTTAGGCAGTAATAAAATAATTTAGTAGAAAGATGCAAGGGTAATAATATATTAATATTATGGTCCTAAAAAAAACATTATTTGTACATTATCAAGATTATGACATCATATAATAGTCACAATAAATATCAGTACAACTGTCACTAATCTGTCATTTTCTTTGTTGAACAAAGACATATATAACAATTAAATCATAAGTATTTTATTAATTTGGGTATAATAAAATTGCAATTTTATATTGATTTAATTCATAAGGAATAGTAATATTTACAAAATTTTATAAAATTAATATTTAAATTAATAGTTGTTCATGAATATCTATAAATACAAGAATATACATGTATAATCTACATTTACTTTATATTTTAATTCAGTATTGTGCATTTTATTTTGTATTATCTGGATTATTTTATTTTATTTGTGTTTAATTTATATTTTATTATATTATATATATATATATATTATCGTTATCATAGCTCTGAGGAAGACTGCAAGACAGTCAAAATGTCAAGATTTGTGTGCATATATATAATAAAAAAAATTGCTATAAAGCAGTGGTCTTCAACCTTTTCACACCTGCAGACCGGTAAAAATAAGGATAAGGTTTCGCGGACCGGCAAAAATAAGGATAAGGTTTCATGGACCAGCAGAAGTCTATAGATAAATTTTCTTAAAGATGTAAACAGCTTAGCCTTAGATGAAGTTATATATATATGGAGTTTGTATAATAAAAAACACTTTTTTTTTTTAATTTTGAATTTTTTTTAGAAAAGTAATAAAAAATTTAATTCTATCCCCCCCCCCCCATAAATATCTGTGATAACTAGAAAAACAAATTAATTTATGTATGACTGATTAGATTTTGTTATGTTTCTTTTTTTTTAATCAGGTAAAAGTGCAATGAAAAAAATAAATAAAAATTGTTTATATTAATTAAAAGTTTAAAATATTATTTTGTTATTAAAACTTTCTTGCCAGTCTATCGTGGACCAGCAAAGAACTTCTACGGTCCGGCACCGGGCCGCGGACCGGTGGTTGAAGACCACTGCTATAAAGTGTTTGAAGTAAGGTAACAAATTGCATTTAAATAGTGCTGAGGAAGATTGCACTAGAGTCAAAATGTCCAGTTGTGCATGCATATAAGGTGCAAAAATTGCATTTAAATAAATATCACTATTGTTTATCTTTTAATATTTCTATGTGAATGTTTTTGTCTGTTTTTACACATGCAAAATCTGGAAAATCATTGGCATATATATATATTTACATAACTTTCAGTTATTTAAATTTTCAAAAAATGACAAAACCAGATAGAGCAAAAGATAATAATGTACTATGATCCAGTCATAACACTTAATTGCTTCCACTTTCTTGACAAAATCTTTTCTAGCATCTTAAATTTAAGCTGTGTCAAAATAATGAAATCTTTTACTTCTGAGTCCACAAATTTTCAGCCCACAAATTGGAAAATTTGTTTTAGAAAATAGTAGAAGTTTACATTGATAAAAATATATAATATCAAACTAATATTTCTAAATATATATTGACCACATTTTTTAAAGCAAACTCAAAATAAAAAAAGTTTAAGAATTTAATATATATTAGTTGAAATTATTCTTCTCAATTGCCCTTAAAATATATGAAATTTTAATTCTCAATTGCCCTTAAAATATATGAGTCTTTAATCAATAGAATGAGCAGTTTTGGCATTTATTAATGTCTAAATTATTATTTAAGCTAGATTTTAAAATCATTTTTTAAACTAGATTTATATATTTAATTCATTGAGGTAAATGAATATAATCTTGTAAGTTAAGTTTTTTTATTTTTTAATTGGAAACCTGAACTAGAGGCATTTGAACTGCAAATATTTTTTTTTTTTTTAAAAAAAGAAAATCATATGAAATTAAATAAACCTAAAACTATTATTACTGTATTACTTCAAATATAAGATTAAGTCACAGTAAGATTTTAAGTTTGTAAAATTTTAAATGATTTTATTGACAAATAATAAACATTTTTATTTACTTAAATAGCAACTATATAAATACAATAATTTCATCTAATTTATTGTGAATCTTCTTCAGACATACTTTTAGTTTCTACATTTTTACTTTCACAACTTGAGAATTCTCATCTTGATTATTCCACCATAGTACTTCATCTTCTGGCCATTTAAATCATTAGCAGTGCAACATTTTAAGAAGGATTTTTTTGGTAATTTCTTCAGGTATATCTTTCCAAGACCGCAAAACCTATTCAAAATTATGTGTATATTATTTGTATTATAAAATCTTTTTTAGTGTAAATAATGTAAGGTTTTTGTTTTTCAAAGAAAAATATATATATATTAATGTTACCATAGTTCTTTTGATTAAAAACCATTTCTAAAATTCAAATTAATTATTTGTCAGATTATTAAAGTAAACAAAAGTTTTTTAAAAAATATTTTTTTTTATAATTGGCAAAAATAATCTATAATGGTCAACATAAAAGGATTTTTGTCATCCTATTACCAATTACATCCATACATGTTATGTAAAAATAATTTTTTTTATTAAAATCTGAATCATTCTTCTAAAATAATTTATATTTTCACAAATATTTTTAAAAAAAAATTATAAATGTTTAAAAAAAGATTCTAAAATATATATTTTTACTTTGAAAATCAAAATGAAGATATTGGAACTCAAAATCATTAACAGGTGCTCTCTTGTATAGAGAACAAGAAATAATCAATCAGTGCCTTGGAAGGCAGGTTCTTGTCTCATTGTTATATTGATTTATTAGGTATAAAAAAGTTCTAAAAGTTGTTTAGTATGGTTTTCTTGATAAAATAATAAAACCAGCAAAATAATGTTAAAAGCAAAGCTGTTTACAAAATTATTCCAAAAAATATTTACATTCAATGTTAAATTTTTTTTATTTTGGTTAAAAAACATATAACATGCTATTCTACACAGGACAACTGTCATAATACTATGCACATGTATAGCATAAAACAAGAATCCACAGAAGTAAGATGTTAAAAAATTTTGTTCCCAATTTAAGATGCACCCTTCTTTTACAGGTTCAAAATTTGGAAAAGAAGGCATCTTATATTTAAAGTAATACAGTATTAATTTAGATGCTGCTGTGAACCATTTTTCGGTCATTATTAGAATAGTATTTTTTTCAGGATAATGCACCATTTGTTTGGTTTTTTAGCTTTTCAATGAGGTATTCATTATTCTGATGAAGAACTCTGGTCTTTTTATTGCTACTTATCTTTCATATTTTTCCCAGTATTTATGCATTTGTAATGAATTAGATCATTTCATAATATATTATATAATAAAACTATAATATTTACATTAATAAAAATTTTAAATGTTTACATATATATATATAATTTAGTATCTATGAAACGAAGTCATTCTGGGAAATCAGTCATCAATGATCATATTTATAATCTGAATACATAGGAATATTTCATATTTAAAATATCAATAAAAATCTGTTTAGTTCAAAAGAATAAAATTAATATATATTTATAAAATGAGCTTAAATATATGTGTGGATGTCATGGATTGTTCAATCAATTACAAAATAAACATTTGCGTCATAGATAATAAATGTTTGTTTTAATCTTTAAATCGATGAAGTGCCTAATATATAAGCACAGACGTATATGCATACCGTATGCACAATAGAGAGAAAGAGAATGAAAAACTGATTTGAGGAAAAAGTTAACACATACATATGTTATTATTTTGTTTTTTTAAAAAATTACTGTATGGTAAAAAAAAATTGTGTTTTAACTTGCAAAACATACGTGTTCATTGGCATTTTCAAAATGAAAACTAAATGGTGATTAATTCATTAATTAGACTGTTTTTCCAATCACTCCCAGTTCTATATTTGGGAAATAACTAATTAGAGGATTGACATTAATGAATTTTGTAAGTAATTAAGAAGCCAGGTGATTTTTTTTTTTTTAGCGTTCATAAAATTATTTCACTGTGACTGGTAAGCAGTAGAGGTATTCCAGTTATTCTAAATTGAAATGCAGTAAAAAGACTAATGAATTTGGTAATTTAAGTCTGACTATATAATTGATATTGAGAAAAAGGAAAACCAACATAATAAAATGTTATAATTTTTTTATTTCTTAATTCTTTATATATTGATTTGTATATATTTATATAATAATAATTATACATATTTTTTAAATCAAATTTTACAATGCTTTCAAAATGTATTCCTTGATATTTTTTTATACTGTCAACTGACCAGCAAACTTCATCAAAGATACAATATTTAAATATATATGACCATGCAATTAGTATATATTTATACATACATAAAGACATATAATTATATAACTCATTATATAATATTGATTTTTTTTTCCTTTCATTTATATTTGTAATTCAAATTTGCATATTGTTATCTACATTATGAAGTGGTTTTTGTCTTTGGTAAACATCACTGAAAGCCACTTAGCTCTAAGTTATAAAGAAGAAAAAGGTCACTTTATTATGCAGATGAACAAACATATGCAAATTTGAATAACTCATTATGTATAATACTTTATATTATAGATTTTACAAAATAAAAAATAAATATTTTCATGAACCCAGTAATTACATATTTTTAACAATTCTGAAAATATTAACTTTCTTCGTTCTTATTCTTCTTTTTGTTTGATTTCTTTTGTATTAGTTGTTAATATATACATCATCTTACATTTATACAACTTTTAAACTTTTTAATAATTTATTTTATATTTATTATTTTAATTATATTATTAATTATACTATAATTAAGTAATGCATGATGAAAATTGTAATGGAATAATTAAAGTAATAAAATTAAATTAAATTATTAAAAAGTTTTAAACTTTTATAAATATAAAATAATATATTTATATATTAGTAATATATACAAAAGAAATCAAACAAAATTAAGAAGAAAAAGCTGAGATGGTTAATATTTATAAAAATTGTTTAATATGTATAATAATGTATAATTATTGGGTTCATTAAGTTTTTGTAATTTGTATTCTATAAAATCTTTAATGTAAACTATTATTGTTATACAAAGAGTTTGCAAAATAAGCTTTTAACAAGATATAAAATATTATATAATTATATCTACTTATATGTGTATAAAAATACACATGACTTGTTTGGTTATATATATTTGATTATTATAGCTCTGATGAAAACTGCTGATTACTTGAAACCATAAGAAAAATCAAGAAATAAATTTTATTTGATTGAATTGTAAAAAGTGATTAAAAAGGGAACGTTAGAAGATGTTTTAAGATTGGCTAACATTTATATTGTATAATATAACGGACAGGCCATTTGAACCATGAAAATTTATACAGTAGGCAGATACGTGCGGGAGTGGTTAGCTTTTTATCGAACTGAAAGCACCAGTCGCTAGCTCAGGGAGAAACAGCTTAAAATATCATACTGTATATTCAAATTTCTAATGCTTTTAAATATTAGTAAAGTATATAAAATAAGTTACTGCCAAAATTAATTCAACAAAATATTTTATTATAATGCACACACGCATTAAAAAGATTCTGAAAATTAAATCAACTAAGTATATTTGATTTGGATTATAAGCACAGATGGAAGCATTTAATAGATTTAAATACAATTTTAATATTTTATTAAGTGTGAACATGCTACATAGATTATGCAATAACCAACCCAATCCCTTTTAATCTTAAGCCAAAAATCTCACATTTAAACCAACACTAGCTTACTGATATACTGATGTGACCAATGCAAAATGAGATTGGCATAACACAATCATGCTAACAGGAATTTTATATCTGTAGCATGATATTAGAAAAATAATGAATCATGGTAAGAAGGAATGAGCATCTTCCCCATGATTCAAGAACAAAATTATACGAGAAGCTCTGTAAATGGTGATAGCGGTCTTTTCCAGCTTACTGTCCCAGTCAGAGTGTAAGAAAATCAATGGCATAGGAGATACATCTACGACCATTGACAACATGATGACTATTCTTTTGGGATTATGCCCTGTATTCTAAGGTGGTACAAGGGAATGAGTATCCAATGCACCTACTCAAGTTACATTGACATAAAACATCCATATATCTATCCACTAGCACCGATCCAACTACAAAACAATTAGCCCAAAATTAACATATTTTAAACTAACAGTCTTACGAATCTATGCAGTCATTCACGCAGACTTTAAATAATTAATTTAAAAGAAATTACAAGAATGGAAATGATATTAAGCATATTTTTTTAAAAAAAGAAAATATACAAATCATTTAAAATTTAGTCAGATTAGAGATTTCTTTTAGAAGTTAAGTGACATTTAAAATACTGGAAAAAGTTCGCATTATATGATTAATGTTCATACTTCATTTAAAAGAAAAGTTTATACTTTCCAATGCTGTAGGTAAAGTCTGTCTTTGGAATCCTTGATGCATGGTAGAATTCAAAGTTCTTTCCATTTTCTATTCTATTCTACTCTAGAGAGCCTTGACCAAGTGAATACTCTGTCAGAGTGCTTGGTTTAGCTTCTTATACACCTGGGCTTCTTTTTACGCGGGCTTATTTAACATGATTTTGAAGTTACGCGATTCCTGTTTCACCGGAAGTCGAACTCTGATAATGCACTATTACTTTAAATAATAAATTTCGCACACTTACGTTATATTGAAAGTAATAGCACATTATTGGAATTTGACTTTCATCTTAGTAATTTCAATATTTTCAGTGCTTTATAATAGTAAGATTTTATGCAATAATGAAATTAAAATCATGATTTCCACATTTTATGTATACACACATTAAATTTTACAAGATCATAATGTAAATTTGTTCAAACATTGTGTGTGTTAATTTTGCATTTTAAATCACATTCTGTTTTTGCTTTTTAAAAAAGAACGTAATCAATTATTAATCATTTAGTGTCCACAAGTTTATTTTTAAAAGGTCAGTAATAGCAGTGGGCACAATTAAATTTGACAATTAAAATCTGATTTTTAATTGTAATTAACAGTTTAAAAATTACTTACGAAGACTTGAAATTAATGTGATGTGAAATTTGATTTTTAAACGGAATTGAAAATTAAAGACAAAAATAAGAATTTAATTTTTAGTTGTTAGTTTCATAAAGAATTAATAAAATCATTGTCTCAAAGATTAATTACGTTGTCACCAGAAAACCATTGACACAACATGAGTGTGAAGTTGGCGCTAGTTGTTTGCAAACAAACGTGTTTTTCGGCAAATAGCTATAATAATTAAAACGTGTATAAAAAAATGTAAATTACTGTACTGTAAATTATGCATAAAAATATATTATTTTGAATAAAATTAAATATTATAGTTAAAAAAAGTTTGTCTTGTATCAATTTTTTTCAAATTTGAAATTTTTTATTAGTCATATTTTATTTCCTTATTTTTTTTTTGTGCGCGAATTTTAAAGTAATTTTACATTGGTGCTTTGCTTTTACATGAATTTTGAAAAATCACAGACTGCATCCCCCCTTTTTCAATGTAAGTTATGTCTATTTTTGCACGATTTCGTTTGCGCATATTTTCTGAGGAACCTATCTATTGCGTAAAACGAGACCCAGGTGTATTCCTTTTGGATTAACCTCATTTAACATTTGTATCATTAGCAGTTTGGACATTTAATTTCTTTAAAAGTAAAATTTGCAGTTACTAAAATAATTTTGCTTTCTCCGGGATGCCAAAATATGCTGCTATACATTTTAGAACCAACAATATGTCTTGCTAGTTTAACTCAAAAGACACCCACGCCTGCCAACTCTTCTTCAATCCTGCCATGAATATCTAAACTAAACACTGCTTCTACCTTGCCACTGTCAAAGGACCTGAAAGTGAACTAAAATAAATGTGTGCACTCTATGCGAACTGTGCTTTACCGTAAGGTAAAATTTTCTTTTATTCTTTCCAGGGTAAATTCTTTTTGTTAAATCTCCGCTCAATCTAAGAAACCTGTATTCTAAATTAATATTTAACCTCATATTTATTTGCTGTATTTATTTTTTTTTACTGAACTTTGCCTGTGTGTCTTGGAATCTTAGTTTTAAGATTCAAGTTTGATTTTACTTTTGTTTATTGGAGAGTGACTAGGGAGTTTGTATTTTTATGCCTAACCCCTTTTTTTTAAATGCTTTAGCAGTCTTGTATATTTTTAAATGCTCTCCTGTAATTATTTTCTTATCCAATCATTGATTTTAAAATGCTGTATTTGCGCTTTCGCAACCAAAATCTTTTGGCTGGCGACTTCTCATATTTATTGTCCTAGTTTTCGTATGTGGAGATTTTGTTTCTTCTTTTCTTATGTCTCTGAAATTGGAAACTGGAATTCTTGTCTTTGTAATTTTATAAGTTGCCAGCAGGAAGATAATATTTATCCTTTTGTAAATTACTGGTGGAAGAGCGTTTCTTTTTGCTAAAGTATTTAATGCCATAAGTTAATGTTTTTTACTCATAATCACTCTCCGATAAACTAACTTATAAAAATTTAGGAACGTTTACATTTAGCTTTCTAGATTTATTTTTGTATTTATGTGTGGTTTTAAATTTATCAGAGCGTGTACTCAGAACTTGTTTCATAAATTTATTTCTTAATTATAATTATTTGTAATTCATTTTCTTTAAATGCTGGAGCAGATATAACTGGTTTTCTAATGATTTACTTGTCTCCTATTGAGACCTTTAATTATTATTAGTTTTGGCCAGTTGTTTGGTTGGGATTTTCCAGTTAATTTTCTGTTTTCCTTTCTCACTAAATCATATTTTTCGTTTGTTCTTGAGGTAAATCAATCATCTTTACTTTAAACGTAGTATAAGATGCAGCTTTTACTGGCATATGACATTCTTTGTCCCGATGCATTTCCAGGCCTAGAAAAAGCTCGCTGGTGCTGTTTCATTGATTTATTTCAAGAACGTATTGTTTTCATATCTATGAATGGGAAAACCAATGTTTAGGTAAATTCTCTGCTGAAAGAAATTTGCTCCCTCCCTTTATAATTCGTTATAAGAAGATCAGTCTGTCTGCCAGAACATTGAATTTTCGTCTTTCTGGCTCATGCCTGATATAATCCTATCTGTTATCATATAAACGTTTTTTTACAAATCATTTTTTTTATTAAATAAAATTTTAAAAATATGTTTAACTTATTGGCTGACTATTGTCTTTGTGTTTTTATTTCACAATTGTCTAAACAATATTTAAGATATATTGTTTCTCCCTGAGTTTCGTGGGCACAGACCAACATCATCATCCATTCTGATCACAGTAAATAATTTTTTTCATGTGATGTGATGTATTATGGCTTCTCCTTAAACGAAGTCAAGAATATCTCAGCAATTATGCCCAGATAAACCTGTTAGCCACTTTATTTTATATTTCCCACTCTAAATTTACCCATAATCTGCTCTATCCCATTTCCATAACATAATCTTTGTCAACTCTATAACCTTTATATCTAAATCCCCCTTATCTTTTCCATGTATGTAGTGACCTGGTGGCGCCCTCTACAATCAGGATCGATTGAGTGTCTGGTACAATTAAGATGAGTATCTGCAAGATTACTAATTAAAAAATAGTGGGAGTAAATTACAAAATTTTGTTTATTACTAAACTATAATTAATTTTACCGATGCATATTATTCTGTTACAAATGTGTTGTTAAAATCACTTATAGTCTATAGCTCTGAAGTGAGACAATAACATTAACAAGAAATCTACCAAACTATTATGATTTAATCCATCCCATGTCAGTCATTACACAGTTGTTAATTATAATGCATATGGTGGTTAATTCTCCATCTTTTCTTTCCTATTTCGTGGATATCTATAACATTAGTTTGCCAGTTCATATTTTTTGTTTGCATAGAAATTGAAATTAAAATTATTATTTTAAAAAAAATCAGAAGATATCAGTATCATACAGATCTCATGCAAATTTTAATGTTCAAAGAAAGTTAACAACATCTTGATTGGTTGTATCATAATACAAAGAAACCAACAGCAGCACTGATTGGTAGGTTATTTGGTTTAATGTGCTTTTTTCTTAGCATTCCAGAAAGGAAAATTGCAATTTTAAGTAATTTATTTACATATTTAAATTTATTTATACAAGATATGTATAAAATATTTATTTTAAACCAAAAAAGTATATGATTACAATTATATTTTAAAATGTTTGTTTTTAAGGAGAGGAATCATAAAAAACCATAGTTATGGTAAAGCAGAAATTGCTTTTACTGGCTAAAATAATTGCTTTTATAAACACCAACGAAGAAATTTTTTGTGAAATTTTAATAATAAAGAATAAAATTTTGAATTTTAAAACATTTTAATTTTCTTTATGATGTTTCAGCTAAAATTTAGTTCTATTTTAAAAATGTAATTTAAATAAGAAATATTTTGTTCAATAATTTTTATGAATAAGCAAGGCTATAATTCAGTGTGAAAAGACCCCTTGTTCCTGATACATATTCAGTTTAGTATTTTATTTTTATATTTTGAAAATTTCAAATGTTATTTTTTAAAATGTCATTAGTTTTATATTAACAATTTAACAGCATGGAGCATGTCAATGCATTCACAGCTTTAACTAACTGTAATGACTATTTTAACGTTGTTTGTGCCCATTCTCTATTCATTTTATAGAATGTAATGCACTATGACTTCTCCTTTATCGACGTCAGGAATCCTTCAGCCATTATGCCCAGAGAAACCTGTTAACCACTTTACCTACTTTTTCCATTCCCATCCCAAGTTTTTTCTATATTTTTCTGTATCATGTTCCATTCCATTTGTACATCATTTTTGTTCACTCTATGGCCTTTATATCTAGACCCCCTTATCTTTTTTCACATGTAATATAAAAATCAAGGACACACTTTCTGTATAATCACTTTGTTTATATTTATTCTCCCACAACTTCATTATTTGTATCCTTTTTGCTTTTAAGCATTTACATTCAATTTTAGATGTCTAATATTTTCCATGCCTTCCTTACATAACTTGCAGACTAAATCACCATCATTTCTCCATTTGTGTGTATATTCTCTCTTGCTAATGATCCTGTTCAAGTCTTAAATAATAAACTACTTTTCTTGCTATTATCATAAATTAACTCATACCCAATATTCTGTTAACTTCTATATGTATTTAAACCCTTTTTACTCTCTATCTCTGCAACTCCTTATTTTATTAATGCATTTATTCTTCTATTTTATTCTTTGCCACTATAACACTATCATCCCACATTTTGGAAAAGTATACTGACAACGTTTTTATCCAAATCTTCTGCATACTATACTACCTTTCTCACCCATGTTGTCGTCTGTCCTTTACTCATAATGTAATTAAATACTATTTTGACAATTCACTTAGTATCTATAAATTGTAATCTACCATACATTTTTATTTTGCATCTCTCATAACCATCCCATTTCTCTTTGAATTGCCTTCTTTGCCATCCATACATCTGTATCTAATGCATGTCTTCCTACCTCTCTTTGTACTTTTTCTAAGTAATCTAACATCCTTTTTCTAACCCATAATGCATTGTTACCATAAATTAACCCTACTACTGCCTACACTTCTTGCTCCATTATATTTATTTTATGAAAACATTGTTAATTTCTTTATTCCGTTTCTTTTCTTTGCTTCATTTATTAATTTTTTTCTCCCATTCACCCAAGCAGTTTTTCTGATTGTTTAAGACAATTCCCAAATAGTTATACCTATTCACCACATTTAACTTGATATCCCCCAATAAAAATTCTTTCTCTTCTTTTTCTCCGGCATTTACCATTATTACTTTTGATTTTTTCTTCACTAAATTTAATCGTCATATCTTTACCCACCCTTGCACTGGTCTTCAGCAAATAAAAAACCTGATAATGTATACATTCCCTTGCCATATATTAATGGTATTTTTACTCCTCTTCCTAATATTTTTATTTCTCTCTCTCTCTATTTTTCTCAAATATAACAAAAACAAAATAGATAACATAGGGCATCCTTGTCTTAGACCCACCCCATTTTTACTGATTTTATATTTTCTAATTGATACATATAGTAATTATTTTCATACAATCTCTTAAGAAGATCTACCAAAGTTACACTTATTCCTAAATTTACTAAACTTACCCATAATCTATATCTGTCTATTCTATCATAAGCCTTCTCTGTATCTATAAAGACCATATGTAACGGTCTACCTCTATTCCTACTTATAATGATAAGTTGTGTGACTATAAATAATCTATCTTCAATATGCCTATTCATTCTCAAACCTCCTTGCTTTTCTCCCACTATATTATTTTCTGCCATCCATTTTGCCACCCTTTGAGTCACCATATAAGCAAAAACTTTATATAACACTGACATTACTGCTATCGGTCTATAATTTTTTTTCTTTCTATAGTCATTACCCTTTCTTTTAAATAATAGCCTTACTCTTGTATTATTTCAGCTAGTTGGAAATTTCTCTCTTCTGTGCCATCTTATTAGAACATGATAATAGATTTCATTTGCCTACTTGCCTTTTCAACTTCTTCCCTACCTTATTCATTTTCTACAAAACTAATATTTCCATTACTATGTACTTTTATGTTTGTTATCACTCTGTCATTTACATCTAACATCTTTTTTATATCCATTACATATTTATTTAAGATTGTCTCTAATTTTTCTCTAGAACTACACTCTTTTTCCTTATCATGAAGTAATACTATTTTTTCCCTACATTTCTTTTTTTAATATATTTCCAAAAATTTTTACTCCCATCTCTTCTACCTTTATTAATATCTTCCAATAATTTACTATTTATTTTCATTCTCTCTCGCTCTCTGTATAATTATTTATTTTAGCTAACCTTTTTTTATATATATTTTTTCTTTTAATATTAACATTTTTTTTACTTCCTTTGTTTTTAGTAGCACATTTATATTCTCTGCGTGTCTTTTTCCTCTCTTTATATCTTTACTAATTCTCATTTTTCAATTACTTTTATTCTTCTGAATATTCTCAGCTAAAATCCTATTTGCCACTTTTTCTACTTCACCATACTGGTTCTTATATTCAACCCCAATAAACTCTTCCATGATTTCTTGTATTTTTATTTTATATTCGTCTAACTTATTCCTAACATTCATTCTCCATCCACATCTTTCACTATCTTTTCCACTTTTATTATTATTTTTCATCACATTATTAACCATTTCTATGATTACTATTACATACTCTCGCTTCATTATCAAACACTTCAATTTTCCCTACTTTATTCATTCCCTCTTTCTTTACTAATACATAATCTATTGTGTGAAATATATTATTTCTATACCATATGTATTGCTCCTCATAAATATGTGATAAATTTTCAATGCTCAAACTTACTCTGACAAAAAAAATTTCAAAAGCTGGTCGTTCTTGTTATCCATGTCATCAATTTCTTCAATATGCCTATTCATATTCCATATAACCATTATTTCTTCTCCTTTTTTTGAAACTCTATATATCCTTAACTAGACATTTATATTTGCTACTGTTTCACTTTATTATAGTTTAAGTATTTCCAGTGGCTATATACACTATACCCAATATCCATTCTTGTCTTCCTAACCTTATCTCAAACCACAAATGTTCCTTACACTTTATAGTATTTAAATATTTTTTTGATATAACTTCTATACCACCACTCCTTTTTTTTTCTATTTATACTCTGCCATACCAAATCTTCCAGTGTAGGTTCTCTTAGATGTGTTTCCAATAATACTATACTTCTAGCCCATCATTTTTAACTACTTTGGTTACTGCTCTCTTGCTACCTTGCATATTCAAATATCCAATTTTAACAATTTTTTTCTAACTACCCTTTTATAAATTTAATTGACTCTTTCTTCTCTTACATTTATAATTAGTTTGTTTATCACTAGGTTTACAAACATATTCACTCTCCATATCTACATTTATATCTGAATCAGCTATTCTTCGTTTACTTCCTCCATCCCATTTATTTTTAACCTTTTTGATAATATTATGATTTAAAACCTTACCTTTCCCCTCTTATAAATTTCCCAAACTCAGATATTTTTCATAAATCAAACCTCCTATTGCTTCACTTTCTTGTTTTTATAGGTGCTGTCCATTTTTACTGTATAATTCCCTTTTACTAATAAAGAAAATCCACACATTTGCAAACATAACATTTCTGTTGCATGTTTTTTTCAATCGCTCATTCGTAGAACATGTCCTATCTAACATATATTTATTGTCGAATCTTGGAAGTAATCTAACAACTCCTACTGTTTCTTTAACTTTATTCTAACTACTAATTAATTCTTTGTATTCATCCATTACTCTTTCTGATGACTCTGGCAAATTATTTGTCCCTACCATAACATAAACATTCCTATTCCCCTGTTTCTTTACCTTATCTGTAACATTCCTTATTCTATTTCCAGGCACACATACTCTTACATATCTAGTTCTATTTTTCCTTGCAATTACATTTCTATATCTTCTAATTAGCAAATTTCTTATCAAGGCTGTCTTATAGTTTACATTCCCTATTTCTTCTGTAACATTCTCTTCCACCTTCTGACTTTCTTATCTACTTTTTTTATCATTTCTATTCATCAATTTTTTGATCTGTTCACACTTCATATATAATACTTTTAATTTTATTTCTATATCCTTTACCTTTTTCTCTATTTTACTTATTCATTTCTTAACTATTTCCATTGCACTATTTATTTTATCATTCATATTGCCTGTCCTCTAAATATATCTATTTTATCTTCCTTGTTTACTTTTCTCAATTTCTCCTAACTGTTTCTTTAAACTATCTACACTTAGAAACCATTTCTCCCTTTTTTTTTTCATATTTACACAACCTTATACCTTTTACATTCTTCCTAGTCTTATTTAAGTATTTCAAATGGAAAACCTTATCACATATGATACACTCTACCAACGCAGGCCTATTTTTCTTCTGACCATTATACATACATTGTAGGATACAAATGCAATCCATATTTCTATATTTTTTAATTCCCATACTTTATATTTAAATTTATGATTTTTCTACCACTCTTCAAACCATAAACGGAAAAAAAAAACTTTTTTAAAGGCAACTGATAAACATGTGCTGCTTAAACTTATATCTCAACATTACTCTTGTTCTCAAATAAATCACTCTTTTACTTAAATTGGAGAAAAAAAATTAATAGCAGTCTATCTTATTATATGCCTTAGTTTTAAAGCCTCTTTGCAGTAAACACACACAAAGCTTTTTTCTTTTATATTTAACTTTTCACATGTTGAATTTGTTTTGGAAAACCAGGGAATTAACTTTATTGGTCAAGTACATAAAAGTCTGAAGTAATGTTATTCGCCAATTACATTTGGAGTGTGCTTTTATTCAAAAAATTATAATCTTCAATAAACAGGACCATTTTAATTTAGCTTCTAAAAATTGATTTATTTCACATTCAAATTGGTAAAATGCAATGAAAAATTAAAAATAATGTTAATAACTGAAGAAAAATATAAGAAAAACATTTGAAAAATAGCCAGCAGTAAAACCAAAGAATTATATTTCAACCAGTCATTATGTAATAGCGTTGGTGATTTGTTTGTCTTAGAAATTATGATCTCTGATTATTCATTTTTGTTGTTTTTTCTTTGTCTAAAATTCAATATTTTAAATAAAAATCTAAATCTACACACATTATTAGTCAATATAGACACTTTATTAGTGAATATAGTATAAAAAGTAATCATAAAATACTTAAATATATGAAAAATAGTTATATTTTTCTAGAACATTGTATGTCATTGATATGCAAATAGCAGTCAATATTATACACTTGTATTGAATAGCAGTCAAAAGCTATTCTCTTTCCCTTGATTATTTTTTCCTAAAATTTAAAAATTTTCAAATCAAAGTTTATATTTAAGTAAATGAATGTATCAATGTAAAAAATTATGAGAAATATATTTTATTTACATTCACAATCTAATGTGAAAGCATAAAATATTTATAAAACATTTTGGTTTGAGTTTTGACTTTGACACTTAGAGATACCTAGTGGACAGGAGCCAAAACTCAAGAGGCTGTACTATATAACAATAGACAGCAGTAAAAAATTTTTTTGTTCAAAAATTATTTCCAAATGCGGATTTTTTTCAAACTAAAATTTTAAATATGTGATTTTCTGCAAAATAAGCATGAAATGATTGTTTGCAGCCAAAACTGACTGAGAGGCAGTGAAAGGATGGTTCCTAAACATAATAATCAACTGAGAGGATAAAATCTCAGTATATTGAATCATTTTCCAAATGTTAGCAATATTTTCTCAATCTTTTCAAATCCAATTAAATCTCTCCAACTCCCTTTTTTCATCCACTCTCTAAGCTAATATTCTCCAACAGACATTTTTATCCAGATCTTATTAATAATATATAAAGGTATCTTATCTTGCAGAACAAATCAGTTACAGCAAGGCAGTCAAAAGAAAAAAACTTTTGATTAATTCTACCATTTTCAGATTTTTTTAGAACTATTAAATCAATACTGTTTAAATTTAATGCTATTATAATGATGCAAGTATCTCCCTTCACAGGCACTGTTTAGTGGTTTCTTGTTCTCTCCACAGAAGAGTGTCTGTCAATGATTTTGATAGTTTTATTTCTTCATTTTGATTTTGAAAATGAGAACTTATATTTTTTATATCTTTTACTCATTTATTTTTTCACAAAATATTTGTCAAATATTAATTATTTTAGAAGAATACTTTAGAGTTTAGTAGAAAATATTTTCTTTAAAAGAAGACAAATTAACAAAGAAATCAATGATGTATGGCTGCAATTTGTAATTGGATGACAAAAATACATTTTATGTCGACTACTAAAGATTATTTTTATCAATTATAAATAGAAATTTATTTTTAAATAAACTTTTAATACTGTTGCTTCTGTAATTGACCAATCAAAAGTTTGGAATATTAATTCAATCTGCCAATAGAGACTTTTATAGTTAATTAATGCAGAAATTGTTATTATTTGTATTGAATAATGTAAAGAATATCAAAATGTGATTTAGAATAAAGGTTTAATTGTAAAAATAAAATTTGCAAATATGACCAAAGTTGTCATTAGAGTATTTTACATAATAATGGGAGCAGTTGGATTGTGAAAGACTTATATTCCATTGATTCATTTATCCAAAATTTGAATATATATATAAAATAGAATTTAATAAAAAATGGAGTTTTAATTTTCTAATTCACTGCAATTACAATATCTCACAGTTCAGTGCAAGTAAGTAGAAGCTGTTATCTAGATATAAATAGCATGCTTAAAATTATAAGTGATGATTTGTTATCACATTATATCTTTTGCATATTTTCATACATATTGTATGTACATATGCTAAAATGTTTGCACTTTATATTTATTTATTTATTAACTAGCTGTATGCAAGAAATAGAAATAATTTCCTTTTCTATGTGCTGACAATAGTATTGTACTGTCATAGAAAAGGAAGATTTTCATTTCTTATATATAGTATAAAAGTGATGTATTTATTCCTATTACACATTTGGCTTATTGTCTTCCCATAAGAATATTAAAATTAATAGAAATGATTGGATACTTATTTATGTATTGATTGTATTAAATGAAACTTTATATTGCAGTGGATTTAAAAATTTGATGCTAATTAATATATTTGTTAGATTGCTCATCTTTATATGTTCTAAAATAACAACTGTCCAATTATATTTGCTTATTTTTGAATAAATAACATTGGTACAATTATATTGTTAATATATAATAAAGGAAGGTGTTTTCTTATAGTAATTTTAAAAGTGTTGTATTTATTAATATTATGTATGTGATTTACTATTATTTAGTCATAAGGGTATTAAAATTAGGAGAAATGGCCTTGTCTTATGTTATTTATATTTTAGCTGTATTAAATTAGATTTTATTTTCATTTAGTATTGATTTAAATTTGATTCATACAAATTCACTACAATGTAAATTGTTAAATTAATGAAAATATTATCAGTACTTATTGTAAAAGTATATATCATTTTCTTCTAAAATGTTCATAAATAAATTAAATGAATTATTTAAAAAAATGTAATTTTTACAACAAAAAAAATATTTAAAAAAGCTATAGTATAGCAATGCAGTTATCTTCATTAAAATTAAATTTTCTATTATTTGTGGCATGTCATGCACATATTATAATAAGCAGCAGAACCTCCCTAATCTAATCTGCCATATCAGGGTACCACTATGCTATTGGAACCTAGAAAATTTATATAATAGGCAGATGCATACAGGAGAGGTTGCTCTTTTATCGAACTGAAAGCACCTGTACTAGCTCAGGGAGAAGCTGAGCTTAAAATATCATACTGTATATTCAAATTTCTAACTCTTAATTTTAAATATTAATAAAATAAGTTTACTGCCAAAATTAATTCAACAAAACATTTTATTATAACGCACACCCACATTAAACAGAAAATTCTGAAAATTAAATTAACTAATGAATATATATCATTTAAATCATGTGTACAGATGGAATTGTTTAATGGATTTAAATACAATTTTAATAAGCGTGAATATACTACACAGATTACGCATATAACCAACCCAATCCCTTTTAATCGTAGAGTAAAATCTCACTTTCAAACCATATACCAATGTGAACAATGCAAAATGAGATTATTAGCATAACACAACCATGCTAACGGGAATTTATATCTGTAGCAGGATATCAGAGAAATAATGAAACATGGTGGGAAGGAATGAGCATCTTCCCCATGATCATTAATAAACCTCACCATCAAACAAGAATAATCCACTGTCCAATTGCTGATGCAAGAACAAAAATATTTCATATATATATGAGAAACTCTGTAAATGGGGATAGTGGTCTTTGCCAGCTTACTATCCTAATCAGAGAGTAAAAAAATCAATAGTATAGGAAATACTCTATGACCAGTGGCAAACATGATGGCTACACTTTTGGCCATATGTTTAGGTGGGTATTATGCCCTGTATGCTAACGTGGTACAAGAGAACAAGTATCCAATGCAACAACTCAAATTACATTGTCATAAACATCCATACGTCTAACCACCAGCACCGATTTAACTACAAAACAATTAGCCCAAAATTAACACACCTTAAACTAACATAATCTTACAAATCTATGCAGCCATTTACACCTATTTTAAATTATTAATTTAAAAGAAATTATGAGAATGGAAATGATAATACTAGCAAACATATTAAAAGAAAATATAACAAATAATTTAAGTTTCTGCTTAATCAAATAAGAGACTTTATGGGTTAGGTACCGTTCAGATTTAAGTACTATATTTGATTAATTCTTAGACTATTAAAGTATTTGAAAAAAGTTCTTAGCTTATTAAAGTTCATATTTTCTATGGTTGTAAGTTTATTGAAGCCCATCTTGGTGATCCATGATGCCAGGTAGAATACAAAGTTCTTTCCATTTTATATTCTTCTAGATGGAGACAAATCCATTGCTGGCCAGTTTCCGGGAACCATCATAATCTGGAGGCCGCTTCAGCTGGAGCAAATGTGGGAAACATAATTTATTGCGAGATCTCTAAATTTTGGAGATTCACAATACACTTATAAATATATTTAAATAAAACACAATTAGCACAAGCAACCAATCTGAATCTCCACTTCAAAGTTTTGTTTTTATATCTTTGTGAATTCTTATAATCAAATTTCAGGATTGATCTTGCCTGACTTGACTTTTCTCTGTAGATGTGTCTTTATTTTCATCATTATTGGTCAGCTTTCTTTAGAGCAGGAACTCAAAATTTTATCACTAGTATTTTTTTTAAAATTAATCTCTTATCTGACTTTATGCTCAATGGCCTGTTTCCAATTGCATCAATGTAGAAAATCATTTCCATTCTAAGATTAAAATAATTAATTAACAGCTTTTTTTTATTATTATTTTATATTAAAACAATATTGTTTTTAGATTTTAAACTTTAAGTTCTATAATTAGTTTGCCATCTGTGCACTATATATATATATAATTAGTTTCCAACCAGTAACCACCTAAACATTCACAGTAATATAGCAACCAATATTTCTAACTTCTGTCAAGGCAACCTTCACACCTTTTAATAGCAAGAATGGAAATCCATTCTTACTAATGGTCCATGTCCATTGAATATATATGGACACTTAAAGATTGCAACTTGACTACAGAGTATGAAATATTGTTACACTGAAGTTTAAATATATATCAATTTAAATAAAAGTATTAAATGCTCTTTATATATATTTCTACTTGAGGGTGATTTTATATTTTTTTCCCACTTTTATTTGAAAGAAATGTAATGCATATACTTATTCCATTACAATATATATATATATATGGACATAGCCACTGACCACTATGTTAAGAGAAGACAAAGTAACATCATCTTTGTTTATCTGGCCCCTAAATTCACTATTGTGCATTAGCACATTAAAAAAAGAAAAATATATATATTTTTAAAATTTTATAATTTTTTAAAATGTATATTTAATTTTTCAGTATCTTGTAAGATACTTTATTGAATGATGCTGTACGCAGTGATGCCTCATAAGATACTTCTGACATTTAATCATTGTTATAATTATTTGAAGCTTGTGAGTATACTCATATAAAACTATCATATTTTGCAATTTTTTTCAATAGATAAAAATGGTAAATAAAACTCTCATGTTTGCACATTAAAGAAAGTCAAATGTAAGTGATAAATAATAATTTAGATATCTTGGATGGATGTTGTTATTGACTTGGCTAATATTTTAGCAAAAAAAAAAAACTACAAAGTGAAATATTTTTACTTAATTATAATATGTAATATATGTGGGCGTATTATGTATTTGTAAGTTTATTTATATATAATTTGAGATAGGAAGCATGCAATTTATTAAATAGTTTTTTTTTGTTAATATTGTAAAACTATTTTATACTTTTTTTTATTATTGATAATATTGTAAAAATATTTATTATTATTATTTTTTAAATATTTATTATTTTTGAAGATACATATGTTTATAAAAACATGTAATGATAGATTATTTGGGCACTTATGCTAAAATGTAGTTTTTTCCTCAATATATCTAAAGTAGAAATAAAATTATATTAAAAAAAACTCTTTCAACATGAATCTAAGAAAAGATATATTGTTAAAGAATTAATCAGTCAATTGATCTTCGTCTAAACTTTTTCTTCAGTATTTGGTTTTGATAACATTTTTCTCATTATATTTATTAATGACACCCACAAAAAGTTAAGAGATATGCTAATAGATTTTTGATAAGCTACTTTCAAAATATATATATTGTGCCCTTTTGTATGGGTCACCATTTAATTTTGTGCTAATCTATTAAAAATTTTAAATTTAAGATATATTTGAATATGTGATGTTGATTTTGCTTATGGTAATATTTCAAAAGATTTAATGAAAGCAATCTATGAGTATTTGATATGTAAAATTGTGCTGATATTGAGAGAGACATTTTAAATGATGATGATTATAATATATAGTTGGAAAAATGGCTATAATCAATACTGCATGAATATATTTAATAAATAGGTATTTAAAGCTAAAAGTGTTTAAAAGACAAGTTAAAATTAAATGCATATGTTTGTTGTTGATAAAATAATATTATAAGAGAATATAAATATTTTAATTATTGTAAGTACTTAAATAGAAGATTGATATTTGATTTTAATAATATCGAGTAATTATTTTAAAATCTATTATAATATTTTATTTATTTAAAAAAATATTTATTTTAAAAATGCAATTGTTTATTTTTAGACGATGATAGCGTTTCTTGTGTTATAAAGAACAGATGTTATACACACATGCTTGGAAGTTATCTAATAAAGTTGCAAAACTATTTTAAAAAAATCATGTTATAAATTTATAAATAATACGTGAGTTATCACGAGATAAAATAAAGATAAATCAATGTAGAATATTAAATCTGATTTTAAAATATTGTTTTAAAAATATGACGTATAAAAATATTTAGTTTATTTAAAAATAATCTTATAAAAGTTAAAATTAAAATCAAGTGAAATAATATATTTTTTAAAAGTGTTTAATGGATTTAAATAAACGATAAGAATTATTTTAAAAATGTAATAATGTAATAAATATTAAATATTAAATAAGTCATTATTTATTTTTAATTTTGTGTTGTTGGTAAATATGTAAATAAGCCAGCAAATTGATTGTTTAAATGTACCAATCAAATTAGAAGTTTCTTCCGGTATAAAAGCTCAATTCAATTGTTAGGAGAGGACTCTGTGATTGAATTTTCAAGTTAATTGTGTTATTTAAAAATAGCTACATAAATTTTATAGACGCTTTTAAAATCTTTTTTTTTTCAAAATTATAAGAGTGTCTTTGTAAATAAGTTATAGAAATTTTAAAATGATAAATCTGCAGTGTTAATTTAATCTTTCCCTATCAATCGTCTCTATATCAAGCTCAATTTACAGGCAAATAGTCATGGGAACATCATATATAGTGAAAATATATCGGAAACTTTACCTTAGAAATATGACAAACGCTGGATTAGTTCGGATAATTACGAGATGGAGAAAAGTAATATTTTGGATAGTATATAATTTTAAAAGCTAATTGCTATTGACTATTAGAAAATTAAATACTTTAAAGAATAAAGTACTTCTTTATAAAGAAAGTATTTTGTAAGATATAAATTTAAATATATCTTAAGGAAAGATATTAGAAATAAAAGTAGTTTTATAAATACTTGCCTTGCTAGGTCTTTATGTTTAAAAGACTGAATGTTAATAATTTTAAAGGGCAAATAAATTGAAATATAGTTAGCTGAAAGTCTTAATATAATAAAAATTGTTATATTGAAATAATTTAAACGCTGGTCGTTTATGGATAAAGAAGTTTATTCTTACCTGGATATTTTATGGAATGCGCAAATAATATGTGGACGTCCCAGTCAATTTAAAATAATTAAATGATAATTTTTCATAAACTATAGACTAATTTAAAATAATAACTTTGAATAATATTCTAGAAAGAATTAAAACAGGATCCTATAAACTATTTTAATTTGTTTTATTTCTTATGGAAAAATTAACTTTTATTTTGGTTTTAAAAGAACGTTTTCGTTTTTCATAAACTTTTAAAAAAAAAACACGTGTTGGACCGGAAACAGGAAATGGTGTGCTAGTGAATATGTGCCTAGGATTAAAAAAACTTTATAGTGGAAAAGAAAACATCGCTGGAGTCACGTAATATGAACTCTGTTTTATTTATCTAATATAAAAATTAAATATTATTAATTTATTAAAATAAGATAGGTACATATCTATAAATAATAACTAAAAAATAATATAATGATTAATTGCATGAGTTTATTTTATAATTAATATAACACGGAATATTTTAAAGTATGATCGTGAGTATAAATGTAAATTATTTTATGAAGCTGTAATTCCGAAGAATATTGGAAGATGGACTGGACATTAATTCATTATCTATGGTAAAAATTGTATAATAATAATTTTGATGTATTTAATATGTTTTATTTAGATCAACCAAATATTATGTTATTTTGAATGAATGTATGATTATTTTAAAAATACACACATTATATTGGCAGTGACAGTTTTATTTAAATATGCATAATTTGAATTTATGATATAAATACGATACAACATTACATAAGAAGCTTAGAAATAATTATATGATTCTTTCATTAATAAACTTTGATATTTTATGTTATAGTATTAGAATTATATTTATTATTCATGGGTAATTATTTTTATTGCAAGTTAGGAATAGATTTAAAAGTCTATATTTTACTGTTGTTTTATTGGATAAATTACGTTAAGTTTTATGTAGAAGTTTATGTTGGATTGAAGATTTACCAAGTATAGACGATGAAGTATAAATAGTTTGGATAATTAATGGTTTATTTAGAGTTGAAAGTTGTTTTCCGGAAATTTTAAATAAGTTTAGAGGATGTTTTGTAGATAGAAATTTATTAAGAAGGAGTAGTATAACACATAAAGTAAAGTAATAATTTTACATAAAAAGAATCATAGAATTTATCTAATGTAATACTTTATGAAATTGAAATTGATGAATAATTTAAATATTGTTATTTTAACAGTACGTATATGTAATGCATATTTGATAAAACCTGTAGCATAAATTGCATTAAGTGAAATATAAAGTTATAATCAATTATTTGTTATTACATTACACAGATACATTAATTTCTATTATAATATTAAAGTAGTACCAATAATAAAGTGAATACATACTATTACATTATGGAATGAATAACAGTAATACTTTATTAATGTAGCAATTTTAATTATTGAAGGTTAATTGTTTGCATATGCTACATAAACAGTATTTACATAGAATTATTTGTAATAATTGAAGCTTACTGATATGTATTTAAAGTCTAAGTTTTAAAAACATACTTCAATATTATTAGTATAGCATTTTAAAAGAATGTATAGATTATTTAATAGGAGTATGAGCTAATAACAGTGTAAACATTTTTGTATTATTATTTTCTTATTTTATTTTCTTTTGTTTTTTTTCAAATTTGAAATGTAAATATTGTAAATAAATTCTTAATCAAAGTTAATGTAAATAAATTTGTTTAATTTGTTTTAAAAGTGTGTCGAGTTCATTATTTTGCACCACAGCATTTGATAGCAGATAATTTAAAGAAACATAATATTTGCACGATGTGAATTTATTAATATTATTTTTAGAAATAAATACAATATTTTCCTGATTATCATTTATGAGAATTGATTGACATTATTACATCATATTATAATGGTCATAGAGTAATTATAATGCATAATATAAGAGTACAATATTATTTATTGCCACAGATTATTAAATTATAAGTTTTGATCTATTCCAAAATTAAGATGCTATATGAAAATAAAAGATATACATATGATTATTTATTTAATGATTATTGATATAACAGAAATAGAGAAGATTAGGTTATACTCTAAGATTAGTATTATAATTATTAAAATAAGTTAGGTGTATTTAGGTTTGATATAAAATCCCATATCATACTTATTTACATGAGTTATCATTACTTTAAGATAATTAGAAGAACCTGAGATTATTTAATTATTTTTTTTTTAAAAATTAAAAGTTAAGATTTATTTATTTTATTATTATTAAAGATAATTTATTTTATTTTAAAAGCCATAAGAATGCTGTAGAGGTAGTAGTAAGTTAATGGCTAGGTGACAGTATTCTTATGCCATTGAGACAATGTCTTGGGAGATATTGACTCAATGTAAATCTACTTATTACTTTGTAACTTTACTTCACAGTCTCATGATTTTAATAGATACTTATTTAATTAGTACATACTATAGAAATATATTGATTTTGATAATTAATAATAGAGTTAATTCGAATATGATAATATAAAAGTATATTAAAGATAAACATGCAAATTTTAACTGAGCATTATAATTTAATTAAGCTAGTCGTATTTCAAACTATATTATACATCGAGAAGTAAGGGTACAATATATGTTTTATTTTATACATGCTACTATTCAAAAATTGAATAATTCAAGTGTGATATGAAGTTAAAGTTTTTTCAAAGGATTGCCCATGTTTAGAATCAAGAATAGATTAACTGACATATTTTTTTGGTAATATATCTTTAGAATGATTTTATCTTTATAAATTGAGTCTGTGAATTTGTTTGTTGCATTATATTGGCAAACATAAAACTGAGTGGATAATTCATGTTTATTCTTTTTTAAGGATAAAAGTTTTTCATAAAAGAATGAGCTATCTAAATTATGCTCTTTGAGTACATGTTTTTGTTATATCATGATGTATGGCATAAAAGGGTCCAGATACCAAAATTTTTTGCCATATGCTTTTTTTTTTGTTAGCATTTATTTTGAAACTAAACTTATCATTGAATTGCAATTTTTTTAGTTTTAAATACATACAGTTGAAAATCTATATATATTATAGATGTTCACACATTTGAGTAAATATATTTGCACCTGACTTTCTGACAATTCATTTTTTTCTGATTATGTGCATCACAAAAATTGTAGTTCTTGTGCATATTTTTAGATAATATACTGTATAACTAATCCAAAAACATTTAACAAATTGAAGCCATATCCTACCTACATTTTTTTTTTTTTCAGGAAGCATGATTTTTCCAACCCAGAGAGTTATTACTAACTCAGATAGGGCAATATTTGTTTCAACTACTTGATGTGAACTGTAGTGGCAGCCTATTTAATCATTTATGACTTTTGGTACTTATTTATGTGAGTAAAATGATATCTTTTGTAATCTAGATTGTCTTATCAGCAATTAATAGTAAGTTCAAGGGTCTTGACAATGAGCAATGATATTTTAAACAGAGATTTTTGTATCTTTGGGAAGATGCATGATGTTTATATAAAGAAACCAAATTTATGATAGATATATGTTTTTGGAACATGTATGAAATTTACGTGGGTGTGTAATTGTATGTCATAATTTGACCAAAAAAAAAAAAAAAAACATCTCTGTAATTGAAGCTATTCTAATGTGCTTAATTGTTTCTACTTATATTTAAAGCTTTTGATAAGATATTAATTATATCAGTGAATATATACTGGTTACTCTGATGATTAATTGTGGTAAGTAATGGATTTGAAATGCAAGCTTTATAATATATTGTACTAAATATAAATAAAACATTGGTTTTATTAAAAACGTAAAATATGTTTATTATCATATCATACCATTGACACCTTTGACACTTTATCAATACTTTTATTTTTATTATTTGTATTACACTAACAGTTTCGACTGTCCTGCAGTCATCATCAGAGTTCTTGTAATAGAATCAACAAGAACTCTGATGATGACTGCAGGACAGTCGAAACTGTTAGTGTAATACAAATAATAAAAATAAAAGTATTGATAAAGTGTCAAAGAAGGTGTAAATGGTATGATATGTTATAATAGAAATCAATACATAGGAGAAGAAGTAGAAAATTATATTAATTCCAATATGTTTATTAATTAATTTAAAAAAACTGACATTAAATATGTTATGCACGCATGTTTGGTATGTTGTTCTTTATATTATGCAGTTATTATTTATTTATTTACTGTTATTATTTTAAATTACTTATTGATATTTTTGTTTAAATTAAGAATTTTTCTCAAGAGCATGAAAATGAAGTGTGTTTATTTTAATGAAAATTTAAGACTGATGTTACATATATGGTAGTGATATAATTAAATGATTGTTGAGTTTGAAATTTAGTAAAGAAAATTAAATTAGAGTTATTTTGCACCAATCATTTATTTCATTTATATAAGAATTGCAAAAAAATTTTTTTGATTAAGTAACCAATTGGAAGTTAGTACTTGGTGCTGATAATGTGGTATCAGAATGAGATAATATATATTTTTAATTATGACCAATATTGATTGGAGCTTGGAACAATGATTTTATGGGTGTGGTTTACTTATAACATACATCTAAAATATTTTATGAGTGGTTCATTTAGGTGAATTAGCATTACTTTATATATATGTGTGTACGAAACTATTTGAAATAATTAATAAATTAAGAAGCTAAAATGATAAAGTTACCAAAAATAAATTGTTTAGGGATAGCCTGAAACTGTTTTATGTTAAAAGTAAAAATTATATATATATAAATGAGAAATAGCTCAGAATTTAAATGGATTTACATTTTTAAAAAAAGATAAAAGCGTATCAACATTATAAAATTGACTTAAAGTGATGGATTAATCTGCATATTATATTGGTGGAAAGCTACTAGATATTCTTGTAAAGCTAATTTAACCAATGTATTAATATTTGTGTGATATTACAGTGACTACAAGAATCCAAAAGAAAATGGATTTATATTCATGGGTCTTCCTCATAAATATATCTACCCTGGAGATGTTATAATATATGAGAGCTACTTCTTTAAATAGATTAATTGCTACATCAATACATGCAGGCATGCAAATAAATAATTGTTGATTTGTTTAATGCTTGGAGACTCAATATTAATGAATTTCTGCTTCAAAATATCAGTCTCTACAATTAATTATATCTTTGTCTTGATTAAGTGTGTTGAACACATCTTTGTGGAATTTATCACTTAAAAAAAAAAATTCCAAATAATATTTTGATATTACTGGAATAATTAAAAGTTTGCCTGGATAAATTTTCTCCAATGTTTGTTTAATAACTGTAAATTATAAATTTTATATGTCTCTTATAGTTAATCTGTTTAATGATTTTAATATTTGAAAATTATTTTTATTATGGTTTAATAAAAGTCTCCAAGAAAGAAGTACTATAAAAAAGATACAGATAATATTTATTGGGGAAGTCGGGTGTGCATGTTTATAATTATATTATGTATTGGAGATCAATTGTGTTAAACTTTAAGTTAAGGGAAAATATATAAAATCAAAGTTAGTAGTTAATCTCCCATATGTTTTATTAATTCCTTAAACTAACCTCATATTTACTATAATAAAAGATATCAAGAATAAATAGTTATATAGTTACCCATATTATTTTGTCTAAAAGGCACTTATAGAAGTTAATGAGAATATATAGTATTTTGAATTATCCTAGTGACATTGGTAACCATAAATATTGTTTAGTTGAGTTTGACTCCTAACAATATGGTGTTAAAATTTTAACTTTAATATAAGCTTAAAAGATATATTATGTTAGGAAGGTTTCATTAAAGTTATATATTTTAAGAATAATATGAGTTGGGTAAAAGCTTCAGTCATCCATGACAGGGTTAAGCAACAAGTTTGATACCTCTAAGAAGAGGTAATTGCTCTTATGATTATTATTAGTAATATATTTAAAGATGCAAAAAAATATTCTTGTATTCTATCTGCAATTAATGGTTAGGTTTTAAATAAACACTATACAACCTTCTCCAATGGAATGCTTTGTTGTCACATCACATTTGTAATAACACACTGGTTTTTATAACCCAAGGATAAAGTATTTTTAAAGTATAACAGCACAATATGATTGTTAATCTTTTCAGGACTTACTGTTATTAAGATTATGTCTGTCTAAATATTTTTTTAATAATAGTCTCGTAATTAATTGTTATACTTTTGTTTTATTAAATGGCTGTTTTTGTTAATTCAAAACTATCACCATCATCTACATATCTTATAAATGATTGTGATCACAATAATATTTTATTTTTAAGAAGTCATATTTTTTAATTCAATTTACTGATATAAGTAAGTACAATAAAATCCCTTTGTTATCTTAATTATATCAAGAATAGTGTTGTGATTAATAATTTTTCAGAATAGTAATTGTTATATTTTATTATGAACCCTGAGATAAGTGCTTGATCTAAACAAATATCTGAGAGTGAGAAGTAACTTGCTCACCTTGTTAAATATAGCACATATAAAGTTTGATTCATCATCATCATCAACAACCATTATCAATCCACTGCAGGATGAAGATCTCTCCAAGTTCAATCCATATTTTCCTATTTTTAGCTTCTCTTCTCCACATCATCCCTGCACACTTTCTTATTTCATCCATCCATCTCACATGTGGTCTCTTTCTGGATCTTTTACAATTTCTTGGAATCCAGTTTAAAATTTCAATTGTTCATCTATTATCGTCTCTTCTAGCAATATGTCCTGCCCAACTCCACTTCAATTTTTTAATTTTTTCATTGAGGTCAGTAACACCTGTTTGGTCTCTTACCTATACATTGCATTTTCGATCTCTTCTTGTTACTCAAGTTTGATTATTAAAGTTTATATGAATAGTCTGAGACATTAGTATAATTAAACATAGCTATGTAAATCAGACAGTATTTATTATTATTAATGTGAATAGAGCAAATAATTCTGCTAGTCCTCTTTATCTTTCGTGTGTGGAGTTGCACTTTCTCA
Organism: Epiperipatus broadwayi; assembly: GCA_028023455.1. Taxonomy (NCBI): domain Eukaryota; kingdom Metazoa; phylum Onychophora; class Udeonychophora; order Euonychophora; family Peripatidae; genus Epiperipatus; species Epiperipatus broadwayi. Next base: position 99,048 of record JAQFVV010013017.1, on the reverse strand, counting down.
ATTGCCGCTCTGTTAACTGCACTCTCTCCACTCACACTCAGTCCATTATTGTGGTTATAATATATATATATATATTGAATTATTGTGGTTATAATATATATATATATATTGAAATTAATGTTTTCATGGACAAAAAATGTTTTATAAATCATGTTTTCAGGACCAAGCATATTTAATAAAAATGAAACAAAAATGAAATAAAATCATAGTAATCAAAATATCAATAAGATAACAATTGCCTTCATCTGGGTAAAATATTAATCACATAGTTATTGCAGAGATAATAATTGTATCACTTGGTTGTTGAGTAGTTTGACTTAAATTTTGGCAGTGCTTTTTGTATTCATTTGTATAAGCAAATTTCACCACAATTAGATGGCAGTTTTATTGGTTCATCACATTTGTTAATGCAATTTGTTCTTAAAATTTAAATGGTTTTCCTAAATATTATTTGATGATGATTATTGCATATGAATATGATTCTAATATTTAAGAAATCTGTCTAAAACGTGGTCAGCAAGTGCTGAAGATGTCGAGAGATTTTTTTTTTTTTTTACTACTGTATAACTGTGTTTCTCTCTTCTGGCACTTAAATAATAATTGCTCTTTCATATTATATGTCACTGAAACATGCCATAGGGAACCTCATAATTCTTGAGCTTCCAGATGGATTAAATCCTTAGATTATTATATTCCTTTATAAAAACATCCTTAATATATATCTTAATTATGTGTGTCAGTATATAAAAACAGGTAGTTTTTTATTACGTTTTATACCCTATTAAATGTTATTAACATTATTGTTGTGGTAGTACGATACCATTCATCAAAAATTTACTCTCACGTTGTATTTAAACTCATTAATCATTCAATTTGAACTCATTAATCGTGATCATCGACATTTTCGTTGTTTTAAAAAAAAAGATTAGAAAGTTTTCGCCGCTTATTAGCTTTAATATAATATTCTTTAGAATGACGTATTTATAATTATATTAGAGAATAATCAGCTCTGTTACTGGGCAACTAATCAGAAATAATAATCTTAGTTATAACTTTAAACTACTTTATTTGATCAAGTTTAAAAACCAATTTTTATTGGTTGTAAGATGCTAACTATAATAAATGAACTATATCTAGCTTATCATTACTAATTTCTATTATTAATCTATATTAAAAATATTTAGCCCCCCTTTTCCCCCCGCAAGAAAACAACACACCAAAAAACTAAAAAATAATATGAGATTACAAATTTGCTAAAAAATATAACGAACACTTAATAGGGGGAAATAAAAGACAATTGTAAACATTATTATTCATATTAACATTTACTCTCTAAACATTAATTTTACTTTGAAGAACTCTTGCTGAGAAACAAACATCTGCTCGATGCACTTCACAGATCATTAAAGTAAAACAAGCTCAATTAAATATGAGAAATATCTCCAAATAAACGTGAGATTGCTCATCAACATACTCAGCTAAATGGAAAATAACTAACAGTGAAAAAATTACACTTTGATATTATTACTAACTTCAAATATCCTGAGGAAATAGACTCATTAAAAAATAATATAATAAAACAACAAATTAAAAAAAAAAGCTACAAAGTTTTATTTAAATCAGTTTTATATTCATAATTAATTACACAAAATTAAGCATGAAAATAATTCATAAGACAATGGTAACAATAAATAAATAACAATAATAAAAAAAATGAAAGAAAAATGTTTCAGTATTTTAGACTGCAGAAAAAATCAACTCTTTCAAAGAAGTTTACGAAAAAAGTTAATCTACAAGTGAATAAGTTAACTATTCAATGAATAGTCACATCGTTTTGATCATCATCAATAATAATATCACTGCTTTAAATAATTTAATCTAATGGCTTAAATTTTAGGTTACGTTATAAACTTTAATGAATTTTTTTATACCTGTATGAAATAATTTCCTGTTTGAATTTCTTTACTATAGCAAGATATAAATATAAAATAAGGTCAGGCATACATACACCCTGCTACAGATTTTGACACCTATTGATTTTAATTTTATATAAAGATGTTCATTCATCTATCTTGTTTTCATTCTAATGTATTAATATATAAATACATACAAGTAAAAAAAAAATTTAGTTATAAAATCATCAATTATATTTAATATATATAATAATCACTAATTAAACTATTACCATTCAACAATTAACATTTATTTGACTACCAAGACCTAGTGATAAATTAAAAAAAAAAAAAGAATTGCATGAATTAAAAAATAAAACTATAAATTATTAAATGGGTCTTGATCAGACTTTATAAAATTAGAAAAATGAAGAGATAATTGATTTGGTTTATATATTTTATTTTAAAGGCACAAATATTGAAAGCGCATGCACAAGAAAGGAAATTTAAATGCCAGGCAGATTAGCAAGATTAGTTATTCAACTTAATAAAACTTATCAAATGCAGATGATTCCGACTTATATCCAAACATGTTCTCATTTTGATGAAAAAGTTGATTTTAATATAGATGTAAAAAATGTTCTTCAACAGATTAAATAATATTTTAAAATTGTCAAAGTAGATTTTGTTGTTAGAAGTGAAAAAAGTTTGAAAGTGCTATAAGAAAACTGTATGGAGAGCAGAAGTTAGACAGTGACTTAGAAAATTTTACAAAAAATTGTTTTTTGTTTTTTAAATTCCATTAAGGAGATGGACATGATAGCATCAAATGAAAGAAAGATCAGATTACACTTTTATTAACAAAAATTATCTATTAAAAAATATAATGTGGCTAATAGATTCAACATCTTAACATATTTCGATATGAATCAAAATTCCCAGTTTAGTAAAGTTAAAACAGCTTTGAAATTTTTGAAATGGAAAGGCTACGGGTCATGCTGAAAATCCTAAAGAAATTTAAAATATAATGAGAACATGTCAGTTTATAATGACTTCATAAGGTTGTGCTGCTTGATATTAATAATGCTTTTATTCCTCCAATTATTAAAAATAAATGAAATTAATAAGACTGCAGTAATTATCATGGAATATCATTATTATCCACCAAAAAAAAAGGTATCCTTAAGAAGTTTGTTAAATAGGTTGACCCCATTCATAGATGAATGATTGCCAGAGATTCAATGAGGTTATAGAGTATTAAGAATCATTGTAGATATTAGTTTTATTGTTAAAGAAATGTGACATAAATGTCGGGAATAAAAAAGTGATTTGGTCAAGGCATGTGACTCAATGATCTAAAGCATTGTTTGGAATTAGTTGTTTGTTCATAAAAGTTTTTCATATTATATAACTTCTACATGATGGAATGAGAGAAAATATTACTTCAGATGAAAAATCTGGGGTATCTGAAATGAAAACTAATTTTAAACAAAGATGTGCACTTCTTCCAACATTATTTTCAATTTTTATCATAGTGTGGGATTATTTATAGACAGCTCTATGAAACAGAAATCAAGATGCAAGCAGGTTTGATGGTAACATTTTTTTAATTTGAATTGATTAAAAGTGAAAGCAAAAACTTCATGCTCCTGGATTCTGGAATTTATAATATGGTAATGATTGTGATATTTTTGCAACTTCAAAAGATGATCTATAGAATATATTTAATGTTTTTAATGCAATGTATAAAGACTTTGGTTTAAAAATTAATGTAAAAAAATACTCAAGTTTTTTATCATCCAATGATAGAATAAAAGTCCTTAATAACTTTTTAGTTAGGATAGTTATCAATTTGAGAATGTAACCTATTTAAATATCTTAGTAGTTTTTTTAAGTAGAAAAGCAGACTTAGATGCTGAAGTGTAACATAGATTTTTGTGTGCTGCAGCTGTTTTATAAAGTTAAAAGATGAATATTTCATCACAGGAAAATAATAATTGCAACTAATTTAGCTATATAAAGAACTATTATTTAATTTAATTCAGTATATAGAAGTAAGATTTGGGTATTGTATTGATGCACATAAAGGAATTAGAAAAGTTTCATTTAAGAAAAAAGTTAAGCATAATGTTAGCAGATAATCAACTATTATTAGAATTTATTTCTGTATATTTTAATAGTTTTTATTTTATTGGAGATTATCTAATACACATTAAACTTAACAACTTAATAGTGTAATTTAAACTGTAGAAGTTTTTTCATGACGTTATAAATCTTTTCTTTTCTTCATTTATAAATAGCTAATCATAAAAAAAAAAAAATTCTTTTATTAGCTTTTATTTTTAACAGGTACTCATGTATTCTATAGGATCATTGATTTTAGTATAAATCAGCTTAGTACTTTAAAATTGTATGCATATATATGTCATAAGTATAATCTTTGTTATTTTATTTAAGAAACAATGGAAAGATACTTTTACTATGAGTTCATTAGGTTGCTAAAGTTTTACTATTAAAATGATCTATAATCGTGTTAATAATGATCTGTTACTGTTATAAATACATTAATATTATATTTATATTCTTAATTGAAAATATAAGTCAACTTTATAAACTATGAATAGTTTCCTCCCCTCCCCTTATTTTTAAGCACAGTATAATTTTTTTTTTAATGTGATTTGTAATGAGTTTTTTTTTTTAATACAAATAACTAATTTTAAAGTAGCCCTATAAGAAATAACTCAAAATGATATTATATGCTTACATTTTATTTGATGAATGAATGGAAAAAATATTTTGAGAATATATTTTTGATCAGTATTGTTGAATAGTGTGATTTATTTTAAAATGGGACGATTTGTAAGGGAATATGTATATGTTGTAACTCCAACTATTCAAGTCTATTTTTATGATTTAATAGCAGATTTATCATTGATTCATAATATTGAGGAATTTCTTGACTAATCACTTGGAACTGTCAAAAAAGTTATTAAATTTTAAAAAATTCTGATTGTAATAAAATAAATGCTGGAATTAATGAACTTTTGTTTTAGTAATTAAGGATAAAAGAATTCAAGATATACTAAAATTGAATGTTAATTAGGGCTTAAGAAACAATGACCTACCTATTTTTAGTTTAAACTTATTGCATAAGAAGAATAGTCTTTAAGTATTTACCAACATTGCATACTTATAATTAAGGAATGAATTTTGCTAGACTTAGAAGCTAACATTTTTAATACTTACATAAATTATATTGAGCTATTAATTCCTAAAAAAACAATATAAATTTAATGGACATGCCCCACATATATTAGTATGCAATTTGTTTTATTATTTTATTTTATTTTTTTTGAGAATACACCTTGTATATATTTATTTTTATCATTGTAAAATTTAAAATATATTTCTACAAAATTTTATGAATTGGTAAATTAATATTAAATTAAATACTTCCTGATAATATACTAGTAATAATAAATAAAACATTTTGAGTAACAACTTTTTTGTGATCAGAATATTATCTAATATTCACATAAAAAGTAATTATTTTCCTTTTTACTGCATTAATAAATGTGTTTAATTCGTCTTTATGTAGACATTTGTTTGTGCTGTTGACTTTCATCACAGCAGGTTTAATATGGAAGTACTGTTTATTGGATGAAATAAAAATATTAATTTTCACTACTGTCATTTGTATTGTTGTTGTTGCTGTTTTTTTAAATAATAATCTAACATTTTAAATTCTATAAACAATCTATAAAAAAAATATCAAAAATTAGACCTAATTATGTAAGTTTCAACTAATCCAATTTCATTTAAGTAATCTTGACTATTTACATGCGTCATCCATTAATTTAAAATTATTGTTAATTTATATGTAAATAAATTGACACCAATTTAAACTATCAGATCTAGTTTTAAAGCACCTAAACAATTATTCTTTTAATATGAATTAATTTTAAAGATCAAATGTATGCATAAACTTTCACTTCTTTTAGTCCTAAATACACTTAAAGACTTGTATTTTTAAATTACAATTTAACAAATTCACATTTTTTTTTATTAGAAACAGTCAACAAAAGACAACATAAAAATACAAACGTCTCCACCTTGCCAATTTTTATACAACATTTTCATTCAGGTGGCTTTGGCTGTTTCAATATTTTAACAGTATTGCTTCTATATATTAAACAAAGTGATAATATTTTACACTTTTGACTTTATCTTCAAAGTGTCCACATAATGTCATAATTAAATTGTAATTATTTTATATTTATGAATAGAAATTTAATTATATGAATATCTAATGACTTTAATGTTTTAGATTGAAATATTGTTTTCCTATATAAGAATAATAAGTATTAAAACATTATTGATGCAAAGAATTGAAGCTTATTTGGATAAGACTGCTTTGTTCTCAATTTGAATTCTGTGCAACTTTTCTTTATTTCATGCTACAATAAATATTAAATGCAATTATTATATTTCAATCCACTCCTCACTAGCCTTAATTATTGAGACCACTTTGATTTAAAAACCTTGGACCTGCTCAAATTATTCCAATTTAGTTGTCTAAGTACTTGGCATTTCTCTATACCTTCACATATATGAATAATTTATCACATATGCATAATTATGTTTAAATACTATGCACCTGTCAATGTTACAGTTTTTCTTTTACAATACCACATTTTATGTGCTGGATTGTTATATGTAGTTAGTAACAATTTACTTTAATGTCACAAATCGTTTCTCCTCTTTAGCTCCCAATAATTGTTGTCGGCAATCAAATGTAAAATAAAAGGAAGGGTAAATTAGTATTTAATCATCACCCAAAAACACCCACCCCTCTCACTAATTATTGTCAGCAATCAAATGTACACCACTACTAAAAGTAACATAAACTACTATTCTTTAAACGGTTACACCCCTTTTCCCAATAATTGTTGTCTACAATCATACACACAAAAAAACACCCCTCCCAATAACTAGTGTCGGCAATCAAATGTAATAATCTTTATAAAACCTTTTATTCATGCTACTGTAAACTTATATCGTAATTTTCTCAACTTCTAGTCTTTAACTTTCTTTTTTCTTACTTGGCGGTTCATTTATTATATTATATATATATATATTTGTGTAATTTGTTAATGTTGTTACTTTAATTATATGCCAATAATCTTTTGACTCGATGAGCTCCTTTGTTCTATTTGCCTCACGCAAATAATATATTAATTCTAATACTAGTTCTCACCCATTGGAACTAAATTTATAAGTTCTATCAATCATCAAGTCGAAAGAAATTATTACATGTTTATTATTTTTGTGATTGGCTAATAATAAATTATTAGCTCCATTTCTGATCTATGCCACCGCTATTTTCTCATTTCACTAATATTTGTTTATTATTCAAATATAATCTTAAAATGTTTTTTGCAAAAGGATCGATAAAGGAATCAACTAAATATACTCTAATTCAAATTTCACTTAATTGCTATTTAGATTCAGGAAGGGCACGATGATTGGGGCATAATTAATATGATTTGCAAATACTTTAATATAGTTTTAGTTAAAAGCTCGTTTGACTTTAATGAAATTGATCAAGTCATCACGTAGAGCATTCTATCACTGGGTTTTATTTTTCAAATGGTGACTAGCAAGTCATCATCTTCAACGTTGCTGGCGTAGGGCTATCTTTCGCTCCGTTAGGCTGGTCGGTGATAATTTGTTATTTTAAATTATCGAGGAAGAAAGCACTTCCTCTCCTGTTCATATTAGTCAAAGGGCATAAGACTTGTCAGATCAAGCCGCCATAAGACTTCGATTATCGACTAGCCATCGTCTTTCAATTTCACTTTATAGCTCATAATTCGTCAGCACCGTTACCTCTCTGTTCCAGTAAAGCCCGCTCTGACGCTCGTAATTCATGATGAAGTGATTTAAATTAAAGTCCAACAAATTCTCAGTTATATTTAGTTCAATAAGTTTTCTAATAAAGATTAAAGTTATGCCCTAAAATACGTATCTTGCTCTTCATGAATGGATTTGCATATGTGAAAATCAATCTCACATTCTGTCGTAATAAAATTAGAGTAAAAATTTCCTTTACTAATGAATACCTTTATCTGCCTTTTATTTTCTTGTTGGGGGCATAGACATAGAATTCCAATATTGTGTAATATCCATTGGCATATAATAAGGACCGCCACTCTTATTATAATTCTAAACTATATTAAAGGCTAGAGGTGAGTAATATAATCATTATCTTATTCAACCAAACAAATTATTATTATTAAATATTTTCTAAACACACTTGGTTTCTTAGTTCATAATTCTTTTATAATTATTTTAATGTTAATACTCGCTGTCTGTGTTGGCAACCCGAACATATACATATGATTCGATTTAAAATTATCTTAGTTAATTGATTATCTATTAGTGTCAGTTCAGGGGTCTCTAATCCTCACCAACCATTGAGCTAGTTTCTTGGTGCATAGCACTTTGCCGTCAATTTAGATTTCTACTAATATGAGCTGTTGAGATGGGTTTGAATTCAGCTTGGTTCAGCTGAGTTGGAATCCGACTTGCAGTTTAGATGGTGGGTTTTTCGACTGGTACAATATTTATTTGAAATGCATGTCTAAAATTTATAAAGTTTAACTTTTCAATATTTATTATTATTAATTTTTTTTTATTAATTCTTTTCTTCACATTAAAAATACATAGGTGTGGCCCAGATATATATTATATTGATTTTTTAAAATATTTCATTATACATCATTTTTAAAACTTTTTCTTTTTAAATTGTTTTTTCTATTAAACTGTATATTTTATAAATCCAAGATGGAAGATGTAACCATTAATTGTCCAATAATAATTAAAGGATTGGAAATATAATATTGTTTTAGTCTTGTGAAAGAATTTTTAATTAAAGTTTTTACTTAAAATAAAATGGGGATTAAGATTAATGATTGTACTTTTGTTATAAACATTTTTGTCAAATCTATTCCAATCTTAAAATAGATTTGAATTTATTTTTGGATGGTTATCTAACTATTGCATCTTCAAATAATGAACAAAGAAAACAAGATTTTAGATTAAAGATTAGATTTGAGCTAGAAATTAAAAGCATTCTTCAATTACCTGGGCAGGAGTATAAAATGGGCTAATTTTGAATACCAGGGAGATTGCTACTATGGAGAGAACTGTGTTGTCAAGATAAACCCACACTGGTTTTAGATTTTTTTTAAAAAAATGATGATTGAGTAGTAAACCCATCCCATGATGATTTTCTTCTGCTGCCGTACCCCATCCTGCTGCCTAAAAATGAAGTAAAAGCCCAACTAGAGAATTATGGAGTGCTGAATAGAAGCTTGCTTGTCATCTAAAAACTTGCAGGGATATTTAAAATGGATCATGTTTTGACCGGTACAATATATATATATATATATATATATATAGAGAGAGAGAGAGAGAGATTACCATTTTACAATTTGCCATTTTTATTGATTACTATCTATTGTCATCTGACAGTGATTTTTCTTATATGAAAATATAACAGATATTTCCACATATTAAAATATTGGGACAATTACATCTGTTAAAAATTATTAATTTATAACACCTAACTAATTGGTGGAACATTCCATTATTTATATACAATTATGGGAAATTGGTGGGTCTTTTTCTTAAACCATAGTGCTTTAGTCTCTATGTAATGCCTAGAGATTGCATTTAAAAGTGTTCTCTTTTGAATGCAGAAAGCATTTACAGTTTACCATTTTCATCGATTACTGTCTATTAACATCTGACATATGAAAATATAAAAATAATTTCCACATATTAAACTATTTGTTTGTCATCTGATCCTTCATGTCAGCCGCTAGAGGCACGATTTCTAGCTTAATTTCTAGAAATATGCTGTTTCCGCGGCTGCACCCAAGCCTTTAAGCATTCTTTGTAAAATAAATCCTAGAAAAATTGTTAACTCGGAGTTAAGTCTACTTTCTACGATAAAATCTAGAAAGAGTGTTAACTCGGCTTATCTGCTAATGGTGTGGCTTTTTTCGATGCTAAAAGCAGAGGAAAATGCCGTAGTTGTTTGTGTCATGCACTATACTGTAATGCTGCTTTATGTATTTTATGTAACAATATCGTACGAGGGTGTGTTAATGTGATCGTGTCAAAATTATTTAAATTTTCATTGGTGCCTTATTTTTTAAGACGAATTGATGTACTGTTACATTTTATCAATTTTAACAGTAGTGATTGTTCCTCATAAATTTGTATTCCTCCTAAATTTTCGATTAGGGTGGGCTAGCGTAAAATTTTAAAAATCATGCTTTGAGTCACGTTTTAGCGAGAAATTTTCCGAGACAAAAAGTATGGCTAATTTCCGCAACAGAAAACTTGAAAAGATGTGAATTGCCAGACATGGAAGCCGGGGCTAGAATATTTCTACAGCAGAAAAAAGGAAAAAACATCCTGCTGCTGAAAGAAAAGATTGGATTGTGCGGCAAATATATGCAGATTTGAGGTCCAAAAACATCTGCCGATGGAAATGTTCACTTCGTAAAGGCAAGCTTGTTTGAGGGATTCTAAATGGCCTTCGTCAAATGTCAAAAATAAAAGAAGTAACTTCAATTTTTATTTAAACGTACATCCCTTCTTCTCCCGATAATTGTTGTCATCGGCAATCAAATGTAAAATAAAAGTAGTAACTAAAATTTTTATTTAAACATAGCCCCAAAAACCCCTCTTCTCCCAATAATTGTTGTCGTCGGCAATCAAACGGTCAAATAAAAGGAACGTCAATTATTCTTTAATCGTATAGAAAAAAAACAAAAAACCCTCCCACTAATTGTCGTCGGCAATCAAATGTAAACCAATCAAAGTAAGACAGTAAATTATTAGTTAAACATAACCCAAATTACTATTTGAATGTACACCGAAAAAGACCCACTCTTGTCAATCAAAATTAAAGAAACCTAGACTATTATTGTCCCATTGTCAAATCGAATATTATTTGGGAAAGCCTAAATAATTTATAAATGAAAAAAAAAAGAAAGTCAAATCAGTTTTCAATCAAATGGTAACCGATAAAAGTCACTTAAAGTTTGATTTAAACATACACACAAACAAAAAAAAACGCAAAACCCTTTCTCCCAATAATTGTTGTCAGCAATCAAATGTAAAAAATAAAAGGAACGTACAATTATTCTTTAATCGTAAACAAAAACACCCCTTCCACTAATTATTGTCGGCAATCAAATGTAAAGCACTAAAAATAAGGTAAACCGATTATTTTTTAAACCTAACCCAAATTACTACTTGAACATACACCAAAAAAAGACCCGCTCTTGTCAATAAAAATGAAAGAAAACCACAACAACTATTATTATCCCATTGTCAAAAATATTAGATTTTGGGCAAACCAAAACCATAATTTATAAACGAAAAAAAAGAAAGTCAAAACCGTTGTCAATCAAATATAACCGATAAAAGTAACTTCAACTTTGATTTACATGTACACAAAAAAACAACCTCTTTAGCTCCCAATAATTGTTGTCGGCAATCATATGTAAAATAAAAGGAAGGTAAATTAGTATTTAATCATCACCCAAAAACACCCACCCCTCTCACTAATTATTGTCAGCAATCAAATGTACACCACTACTAAAAGTAACATAAACTACTATTCTTTAAACGGTTACACCCCTTTTCCCAATAATTGTTGTCTACAATCATACACACAAAAAAACACCCCTCCCAATAACTAGTGTCGGCAATCAAATGTAAATCAATCAAAGTAAGACCGCAACTTATTATTTAAACATAACCCAAATTACTATTTGAATCTACACCAAAAAAACACCCACTCTTGTCAATAAAAATTAAACAAACAACAACTATTATTGTCCCATTGTTAAAAAATATTTATTTGTAGAACCAAAACCATAATTTATAAACGAAAGGAAGTCATATCGGTCATCAATCAAATGTAAACCGATAAAAATAAAGGTTTTAATTTTTATTTAAACATACACACACATGCACGAAAAAAAAAAAACACTTCTCCCAATAATTGTTGTCAGCAATCAAATGTAAACCTATCAAAGTAACATAAATTATTATTTAATCGTACACAAAAAAAAAACCTCCCACTAATTATTGTCGGCAATTAAATGTAAACCTATCAAAGTAACGTAAATTATTATTTAAAGATCCATCAAAAAAACCCATTCTCTCTTGAATTTTGTCAATCCAATTTTACAAAAATAGTAATACTATTTAAAAAAAAAACACAAATTACTATTTGAACACACACCAAAAAAGACCCTTTGGTAAAAAAAAATTAAAAAAAAACAACTCTTATTATCCCATCATCAAAAATATTATTTGGGAAAAGTAATTCAGAAACGAAAGAAAGTAAACTTTGTAAACAAACAAAAAAAAAAAAGTCAATATTAATAGAGAATTGCTAGCCCGGGAACGTTATATTAATGTGTTTTTTTGTTAGAAATCGCGCCTCTAGCAGCTGACACAATGGATCAGATGACAACCAACTATTTAAACAACTACATTTGGTAATAATTATTAATTTACAATATATATACACACCCAGTATATGTAAAAAAAAAAACAGGAAAAATGTAAGTGCTGACATACATGAATGATGCATGAAGGTATAGAAGTTTATTAAAAAAAAAAAATTTTTATTTTAGTCATAAGCATTACATATTTATATAGTCTTTTAAAAAAGTTACACAAATTTTAATATTTTTCTAATTAATTTGTATTTAATTATTAATATTGTTGAAGAAAGTTTTATGTAATTATTTTTAATTAATTATGTATTCTTTAGTATAGTGAAAATACCTCATTTAATCTTCATGCTAAATATTAATTAAAATATGTTTTGAATAAAATGAAATTGTAATAAAAATTGTGAGAGGAGGGGGCATTATATTTGTAGACTAGATATTCCTGAATAGAGGTGCTAACTCATACCTTGTGGTATATTCAGATTTTTAAATGTAGGTTGTTGTTTTTTTTTAATGAAAATACTGTTTTTGATTCACAGGCAGAAGTAATAGAATTAATTTGTACCATAAAAATATTTAAGAATATTTGATTTTGATTAAATACCAATTTAACTATTTTTATGAACTTTTTTTTTTCTTGAAAGAAAAAAAAGTAAAGATTATTATGAAAGCAATCATTCCTGTTTATCTTCATAATTTCATTATTAATTTGATAAAATTGATTTTCATTGCAGATTAATGTGACCATAGTTGATTTAACAATATAATATTTGATGGTATGCATTTTATAAATACTCAATTTATGCAAATATTGGGGGAAATAATCAAAGTTTGTAATAGAGCAAATACTATATAGTAAGATTATTAATAATGAATGAAACATTAGAGAATTATTAAAATATCTCAGAGGCTCTTTGTTTGTATCTTGGAATTAATATTTGATGTTCATAAAGCATGTAAAGTATAAAGCAATGCTAAATCGGAAAATTTTATTGAAGTATCAATGAAATCATGTAGTTTATTTTATTATTATTCTGAATATATTAATTGTGGAGGACAATTTTTAAAAACAATTATTTTAAAATCGGTTTAAAAGAAAAAAATATCTGGGAAAAAAAAAACTCAACCCAAAAAAAAATAATTTATATTAAACATTACAACTACAGGGTATAGTAAAGTTAGATATTTAATTTCAAAAAATATAATAATTAAAAAATAGTATTTTGAAAAAATGAAGTTGAAATTTATATGCACATCTTACAGTAGCAATCTCTTTATACAATAGTGTCACTTATTGCAGGTCTTTATAATCAATGGATGCACGAAGATTTGTGCATAAAATCTCTTATCTAGTGCCGGCTTTCATCAGTGAGGAACCTTGGATTTGATAGCACTAGAGATGTGTATGGAGAGTTTGCTACAGTTATTAACAGCCTGCATATGAAATGGTATATCACATGATGTTTTGATGGTTTTATATGTATATCTTACTTGATATATATATATGTTTGTTTGAAGAATAATTATTTCGTAATTTTGTATTTTTATAATGGCAATGAATGAAAAGTATTATTTTCTTTTATATATATTGCTTGTATTTGTGAAATCAAGCAAAAAGTAGATTAAAATATTTTTTAAATTTAATGTAATTAAAATTCATTTCCTGAAGAGAGAATATAACTAATCAATAGTATGCCACAATCTAGCAATTATGATTAGTCAGTGATTTACTGCTTATCAATATACAGTCTTAAATACAATTTATTCTATTATTACAATATTTAGTGCTACATAATATTTTTTAAAAAGTTTATAGTATCATTAAGATGCATATTAAGAAATTATTAGATATAAAAGGGAAAATTACAATTGGAGTGCATACCCCTTTAAAAAAAAAGTATTATCTTTAGTGAACTTGGTGTCATTGTATTCTATAGAATATATGATATAATAGAGAAAAAACATCAATCATTATAAAAAAAAATAGCATTTTTCTATTTTTATACTCACTGGCATTTATTATATTTTAAACTATTTTTGTAATTGTATATAAGACTATCCCTATCTCTTACATAAAATCTGTATTTTAGCTGTTGTCTGAATGTCTGTTTGCAATGCTGCTTAATTGGTTGCTTTAACAAATTACTTTGTTTTCATTGATTGATTTAACAAATTACAAAAATGTTGAATTTGACAGCTTGGAAAAAATAACTTAATAAATACTACTAAACATCACATGATCACTATCTCTTATACTAACACATAATTGTTGTTAAACAAGGCAAAATGCTCCATACAGTAGTGGCACTCTGTGCCAACCAGAGTAATCAATGGATGCTAGAAGGCTAAGTGCAGTGCTCTCAGATCCAAGGCTCCTCGCTGATGAAGGCCACAAGCCAGAAACTAGTCTGGGGATATTGGATGAGTAGGCACTACATAAGATTTTATGCACAAGCCTTCAGGCATCCATTGATAACTCTGGTTGGCACAGGGTGTCAATACTGTATGGAGAGTTTTGTTCTTGTTTAACTTAATAAATAACTATACTTAACTAAACCATAATTTATATTATGAGAATTTTATGCAAAGGAAGTAATTTCATACTTTATATTTAATAATCCATATTTTTTATTACATGGCATATTTTATGTGAAATAAATGTGATTACAGTACATAAATTCATGTTTGAAATGTGATATTTAGTGAGGAAAAGAATAATAGATACTATAGTACCATATTTACATTTAGTTTTGGTTAGTACATAATTGAAGTCATATAGTTTGATATTGCATAATTCACACTAATTCCACCATAACTGTCTGGAAAGCTGCCAAATTTACATATTAAATATAACAAGTATATTTAAAAATTTAAATTTTAATTTAGAGGCTTAATTTGATTAAGAGTTTTTTGTTCAAAGCAAATAATTCTGCAAATAAATAAAAAATTGTTAATGCAACCAATTAAAAAAACCTATTACAAAAATGGCGGCCTTTCAGGCTGGCTACATTTCCCACATTTATTTTTATAATATTAAAATATTTTGTTTAATTTACATTAAATCTTAAAAAAGACTTTGTTAAAACAACCAATTAAAAAAAAAAAGATGGGCTTCCATTTTTTATTGACTATAATAAATAGAAATTACACTATGTTTTTAAAAGTATGTTTATGTAATAAAAGAAAAAGGATTGATGACATTTGTGAATCATTATTTTACTATTTTTATTTTAAAAGCAAAATGAATATTTCATAATACATATGTGTTTATTGTATACTAAAAGAAGACATATTAGTCTCTTTTTTAAACGATCTAATAGAAGTTGACTACATGATTTGATATTTTATTTGTCCAAAATAACAAATCTTGACAAGAAAATTCTCCCTGGAATATTACGTTTACATGCAATCCAGCAATTTAAACTTGAGAGATTACTAAGTGTGTGTTTAAATGAATTACTAAATTAAGTATAACTGATTACCCAACGGCTTATACTTGAGAATTTTGATAATCTTTTTTAATATCCAAGTTTAGAAAATTGAATAATAATAAAATGTGGTAAATTTAATTGATAAATAATTTTAAATACTTATAAACATTGACATTTGAGGTAGATAATTAAACATAAAATTTATTACTTTAAGTTTATTCAAAAAAATGTATAATTATACTCTTCTTTAAAAATGATATATATATATATGATAAACAAAAATGCAAGTTAAAAAACTTGCTAACGCTTGTATTTATGTCCACAGATGGCGTTCTACCAAAAACGCCCATCAAGCATATGTTTTGTTTACATAAACGTCAGAGTAGTTAGTATTCACTATCTCTAACTATAATTCCACTTTCAGATCATGATTTCATCTCTAACTATAATTCCACTTTCAGATCATGATTTCAAGCTATTTGCTATCGTCACTGACGATAGCAAATAGCTTGAAATCATGATCTGAAAGTGGAATTATAGTTAGAGATAGTGAATACTAACTACTCTTTGAAATCATGATCTGAAAGTGGAATTATAGTTAGAGATAGTGAATACTAACTACTCTGACGTTTATGTAAACAAAACATACGCTTGATGGGCAATTTTGGTAGAACGCCATCTGTGGACATATATATATATAACAAAACTTCAATATATTCCAAACAATGGTAAACAATTTATAATACAATATAAATAAAAACTCAATAAAAACTCATAAAGAAATATTTTCGATTATATTCATAATCATTTTCAACTCAACTTTCAAAATGGAATCATCTATTACCAACCGGAAACACGTCGATTTAAATATCCCACAATTCATTAATCCTAACATTTGCTGACTGTCTGTTTATTATCGTATTTTTATACCTACTAATAAAAACTGCCTCTTTATTTTTTCTTTTTTCATTATCTCTCTCTTGTCCTAAAATTTTTATGTTATTTATTATATCAAAATTAAACTTAAAATTACAATTTCTGTCATGATCATAAAAAACAGATTCAGTATATAACTTGACTTCATTACTATTATCATTACATATCTGTACATTTTTCAAAACTCTTTTATATAACAATTTATGTTCTTTAATTCTTTTCTCTATATTACATCTAGATTCCCCTATATATGATAAGTTACACCCACAAAAAATTATATTACTCATGTTATTTTTTTCTAACTTATCTTTTGAATTATTAACCATTCTATTTAAATTACCTGATCCTAAAAAGAAACATTATATATACCATTATAAACTTTTTTCATAAATTTTACTTGATTATTATTATAAAAAGGCAAAGATATCTACTTCTTACTCTTAATTTCTTCATCACCAGTATTTCTATTAATTTTCTTACTAAATTGACAAACCACTTGATAAATTTCTTGTATATTATAACCTACACTTAATAATTCACTTACATAATTTTCAATATTTTTCTTTTTATCACATGCATATTTACACAAAATATTATTTCTATACAAAAAAGACCTAAAACCAGCCATCTTATAATTATGTGGCACGTTAGATAAATAGGGAATATACCCACTAGTTTCAATAGGTTTAATAAACAATTTATAGTCAATCATATTATTGTTCCTTGAAATTATCAAATCTAAATAGTTAATACTGTTGTTATATTCTTTCTCCATAGTCCAGATAAGACCTTTTAATTTATTATATTCATCAAAAATTTTATCAATCATTTCTGAAGAAGCACATATAAAAACATCATCCACATATCTCATATATATCTTAATATTTCCCATAAATATAAATTTATTTAAAATTTTCTCTTCATAATATGACAAAACAAAACTGCATAACTGTGTGACCATTGGTAATCCCATTGGCCAGCCTTTACTCATCTTATAAAATTTACCATTAAAGGATGCAACAATATTTTGTTCAATTTATATTGTATTATAAATTGTTTACCGTTGTTTGGAATATATTTAAGTTTTGTTATTGTATTATTGATATTAGCGGACATTTATTTTGTTATATATATATATAAACATTATTCCCAGGCTAATTTCTAGCTTGTGGCTTTCATCAATGGGGAGCTTTGGATCTGAGAACACTGCACATAGATCTTAGGAGTAGTGCTCTAAGATTCAAGGCTCCTCACTGATGAAAGCCACAAGCTAGAAACTTGTCTGGGGATATTGGATGAGTAGACACATGATAAGGATTTTATGCACAAACTTTCTTGCATCCATTGTTTACTCTGGCTTGCACTGGGTGGCATTACAGTATAGAGAGTGTTGTCTCTGTTTTAATAATTTAATTCTTTTCATAATAATAAAATCTTTGTAATGAATTTTATTTATAATAATCATTTTGTTGTTTTTTTTTCTTCTAAATATTGTTTCTTTAAGAATATATTTGTCAGTATTAGTAATAATCATTACTTCTGTCCCCCCTTCCCTTTTTAAATAAAATAAATAAAATAAAACCCCAGTATCTCAACGTAGCAACAGTTTCTCTAGAAAACAAAATATTAGAAGAATTAGATTAAGTAATATAATTAAAAAGTTTGCTAATGGAAATATCTGTAATAAGAATATGTTAAGAAATATTTTTATCATCATAATATAAAAAATGAAATTATTTTTTTTATAATTATTCGTTGTTTTATTACAGTATCAATGTCTTTTTTTTTTTTTTGTCTTTCATAAAGATATAATGCTTTTGACACTAAGTTTTAAATATATAATTAAGTTATTGTAAAAGTCTAAAAAGCTGGTTGAGAAAGGTTCTTTAACTATCAGCACTACTTCTGCTTACAATTAAAAAAGTGATGTTTGATTTGTGATAATAAATTATTATATGCTAAATAATTCAAAAAATGAATGATAATCTCAACCATTTTCGCGTTTATAATATTAAATATATAGATGTGATTATTCTTTACAATAATTATAGTCTGTATTTCACAGGAAAAACATTATTTACTGTATTTAGAGGATATGTTGATTGATTGCGATTTTATTATTAAGATACTATTTATGTGCAATTAAATCCTTTTCATTTCAAAAGTTTTCTTTTCTTTTTATTAAACAAAAATCAATCCAGATAAGTAATACATTTATTAATTGCATTTATGAAAGGATGCACTATTTTCATTTTATATTGCCAAATTTTTATTTTTCAATTTTAATTTATTATAACATCACATATGTACATATATAAACAAAATATGATAATGTTTAAAAAGACATACGCTGTACTTTTTTATCAATGAAAAATGTTATGCAGTATAATATGGTTACTCCTTGAAAGTTTTTACTTTTCTCAATGTCTGCCACAATATCGAGTTCATCATATTTTTATTAAATAAAATAAATACAATACTATACTAGAACAGGAACAAAATAGTTGTAGGAATGAAATATAATAAATCACTGTAATGATAAAATTATGATGCATATGAATAGTATAGACATAGTTACAGTGAATTATGATTAATAAAAAGATCTTCAAATCATAAATTCAAAAAATGTATATATCTCATTAAGATTTTTGATTAATATTTTTTTCTTTTTTTATTTTAAGTAACACACTTTATTAAATCACAACATATTTACATAATTACAAGATCAATTATTAGTACAGACAAAAAAAAAAAAAAAAGAACAGTATTATCCTTCACTTGTCCATTATACACATTGCAACACGTTCACTTAATTCTCATGTTACCTGTTCATTGTTTACGATTTAGACCCTTTTTCTTTAACAACATTACCCTTCTTTATTTTATGTTTTACTCCCAGATTTCACATCTGGAAAGAGCAATTCCTCCCCATACATGTTGGAAGGTTTTTTGGGGCCAATATTTTAGGCATAAGTTGAAGTAGTTCTCCCAATCTCTATCCATTTTTTTTTAACCAATTGAATTTCTTATTATCAAATAAAAGTGAACATCTTATTGCCCACAATGATTTCAATGTATGGATCATTACATTCGCATTGTGCGGGTTAAAGTTTATAACATATTTTTTCATAAGATATTTGAGATTTATTATAGGCCTGTGAAAGACCTTCATTCTAATTTCTCTAAAGGCGTAGCATTCTTCAAATAAGTGCATAAAAGTCTCATTGTGCCTCTTACACATAATGCAGGTTTCATTCAAACTCAATCCCAGTCTTTTATTAATATAGGTAGTTGTAGGTAGAATCCCATTGATTAACTTAAAAATAAATCTCATTGATGTCTGAGGTATATATATTGAGTGAAATTTTTTTAATACATTTTTCATTGAACAACTCAACCAATTATTTTCATTTTGGTAATTTGCTTTTTTTAAATCTTTATATCTAATACCATCTAGGGTGGTTACAATGCCATCAACATGTCAGTAAGATACGATCTTTTTTCAGCTCCCAATCCATTAATAATAAATATGTCACCATTTGGGAGATTAAATGTCTGATCCTTGGCTACATTCATATAAGCTTTAGCAGTAACAAATTGAACATAAGCTTTTGGGTCAATTAAATTGAGACCACCCTTATTTATTGGAAGCTGTAAAAGCGAGGTAGAGAGGAGATAAGTTTTCTTTCCCCATATGAATTTTTTTGCCATCTGTATAATCTTTAGGTTTGATTTATTATATAATTTTAACCATGGGCCATAATATCCTAGCACTCCCATTGCAATTGCATTAAATATTTTGGTTTTAGTTATTTCATAGAGTTTAAAAGGCATAAAACCATTAATTCTTTCCTCAATTTTCCTTGTGACTAATTTGTTTAATAGTCCATTCATCTTAGTTTTTGGTAAATATAATGGAAGGCCAAGGAAGGACTTAGGTAGGGCTACAAACTCATTGGGAATTCTTTTGCCTGTTGTCAATTGCCAAGCTGCTGATTTATTTACTTGAATTAATGCTCCAGTTGCCTGCTGAAATTTTCTGATTATATTCATTACAACATCAATATTATAACAGTTTTCAAAAATTATTACAATATCATCTATAAATGCCGTGACCTTTACTGAAACTCCCAATTGGGGCAGGTAAATTCCATTTATTAGTGTCTCTATTTCTTTTATCATGGGATCTACATAAATTGCAAACAACAGTGCTGCCAAAGGTGATCCTTGCGGAATTCCTCTATCTGGGGCAAAAAACTCTGATCTTCTCATTAAATTTTTATAAGAAATTCTATTATTCATAATGTAATTTTTTATTGCATTCAATAAGAATGGATCATCCGCTATAAGCTCCTTTAGGGTATTAAATAGATAAGACCAGTTCACGAGGTCAAAGGCAGATTTAAAATCAATTTGCAATGCGAAATACTGTGTTAGATTATGCGTCCTGGCATGCTTAATAGCTTCTTGGATTTTAATAGCTGCATTTACTGCTCTCTTGCCCTTTACTGCATGATGCGCCGTTGATATCTTGTTACTGACATTTCTAAATAATTTTTTTTGTAATATTCTAGCAATGATTTTAGCATCAATATCCTCAATTGTTATATTTCTTAGTTCTTCAAAGTGGGGCATTTTCATATTCTTTTCTTTTTTAATGCTGAAGATTATTCTGTTGTTAATATATGGCCAATCAAAAATCTCTGAGCACATTTGATTATAAAATTTTAATAAAGGGCCAATCAGAAGATAACCAATTTGCTTATACACTGATGCTGGGATTTTGTCATTTGCTAATACTGTTTGCAACTTTAATCTCTTTATTTCAAGCAAGACCTCCTGATGTGAGATGTAACCATTCATAGTTTGCCTTAATTGAATGGAGAATTGTTCACTCTCAATCCTTCGTTCGCCCATGATTTCTTTTAATCTCACAACCATATATTGATCTATCTCATCACCCGATATCACAGAGTCTTCGGCTGTCATCATCAATGGGATACCATTGGTGTGAGGGATGTATATTTTCGCATAGTTAATTGTTGGCTTCACTATTTTGTTAAGATCTGGGATTAATTTTCTTATTCTTCGTGTATATGTTTCTTCCTGCATTCTTTTATATATATCATTATATTCCAGTTGTAGCTTCTTCACTAAATCATTATTTTCTCTGAGGCCAGATATAGTAATTAGTATTTTATTGATTTCAATAATTCTATTTCTCATTTGGTTTTGTGTTAACATATTATTTGTGTTATTACGGCATAGGCTTGAGATAATTTTTTTCATTTTATTCCATGCAATACATGGAGGTAGCTTTGATTGGCTTGTATAGTAGTTTGATACTATCAAAATGTTAGACATTTGATCAACTGTAAAGTTTATCTGACTCATAATGTTCTTTTTAATAGAAAAGACATAGGCCTTATTTTTTATTGCATCATAATTTTTTATCTCCAATAGTATTCTTAGGTGATCAGAAAAGCCTACTAGAGAAGTTTCAATGAATGAGTCTTTCACTTTACCATTTGACACAAAGAACAAATCTATTAGTGACATATACCTGCTGTTAAAAAATGTGTAGGCATCCTTACCATATTTCATTTCCAATGGATATACTGCAAGAGCTTCTAGTTTGTTTTCCAGACTTTTAGGAATATCCCGGTAGGAGCAATTGAAGTCACCTCCAACCTCAACAATGCCCGGCTTCTGCATTAACTTATGTTGTATACCATGAATTAGCTTAGAAATATCTTTACCTTTACTAATCGAGTATACTGCATTTAGATAATGAAGCCTATCACAAAAGGTAAAGGAAATCACTATAAAATTTATTTGTAACATGATTATTTGTATGTTTCTTATATTTGATCTCATATTTATTAGTAATGCAACTCCCTGTGCTGATTTTGTATTCATTCTGTACAGAAACACATTTGCCTTTGCAAGTCTTTCAGTAATCCAAATTGGTGTGTTGCTACTAATCTTTGTTTCTGATAAGATTATAGTGTCATATTTTTGGGAAGCAATGTAGTCTATAATTTTAATCACTTTATCACCTGCATTCATTCCTCTAACATTCATAGATATTATATTTAGTGAATTCTTCATATCTTGATAATTTAATAATCATTTTATTAGCATATTACACCCCACATCCTCATCTTTTCCCTTAGTTTTTAATTCATCATCTTTCTTATCATAGGAGTCATTGTTTAATTCTGCCAAATTAATATTCAACATTATTTGATTATCACCATTATTATCTTTTGTAACTTTATTAATCTTTTGATGTGTCTTTCTTTAGAGTGTTTTGATACTATCCTCATTACCATTTATTTGCTTGTTGCTAAGTTCTTCTGTTTTGATACTATCTTCATTATCATTTACTTGTTGGTTGATAAGTTCTACCGATTGTGTTATCATAACCCTGTCTTCGTTTTCATTTTCCATTTGCGAGTCTGTTTTATTCTCATCAAATGAATCTATAAGACTATCAATACCTGTGACATTTCCAACCTGCAATAGATCATTTTGGCCTGGTAACAATTCAACTTCATCTAATATGTCCATATTTTTTAATTTATCAATTTCTTCTTCATACAATAAATGCTCGTCTCCTGTGTTACTAACTATATTAGCCCATGTCTTAATTGATGATGATACATTACATAGGTGATTTAATCGGTCAAATTTGTTACACTTCATGCAGTTAGCAGTGTTACAGCCTGCTGCAATATGCCCAACTCGATTACATTTAAAACACAATGGTAATCTACCCTTTATTATTATGGAAATGGGCATTTGATCTTTTGTTATTTTATGTGGTATCTGTTCTTTCGTTATCCCTTTCTTTAATTTAAATACTACTGTCCATGAGTTTGATGGAATTTGGAAGGCTGTGCCCGGCGTCATTTCTCTTTCCAAATTTATTATCTCAGCATAATCCAATAGTTGGATTTTAAAAAATTCAACATTGAAACTTGGAGCTTCCATAGACCAATGGATTGGGATCTTTTGTAACGTAGTAAATTTTTTTATTTTGAATTTGCTTAATTATGTTTTCAGCTTTATCTTTTTGTTCTTTATTGAAATATTCAATCGAAACGAACCCTCTAGCGGGAAAAAAAGAAGTATATTTGACCATGTTAATGAGTTCATGAGAATATAGAGCCTTTAAGTATTCATCGATATCTGGTTTATCAAGTATATGTCCCCTGTTATTATATTAGTTTGAATAATTAAGCTAAAAATTGATGTACTTGGTGACATACACTTTACAAATATCTTTTTCCAGTATTCATTTAATTTCACGAAAGATTTTGTTGTAAGTTTCTTGCTACTTATATTATCAGCATAGTTATCATTAACATCAATAAATTGAGTTTTATTCACCGAGTTTATTTGATTATCTACTACATCTCCCTTTTTAATTAATTTTGATCTCAATCCAGCTTGTTTTATTGCATCAGATTGTGAGCTCAAAACTTCACTTGAGTCAAAATTATTATCGCTATCCATTTTCCATTTTTTATTATTATTTAGTATTACGCACTCTGGATTTTCTAGGCCAACGTTACTACTTAGGCATTTTTCAGTTTTTTTGCTAATAATTGCTTTTTCCGTAAGTGCTATATTGTTTTCTTGATTTATTGATTTATTTGTATGTTCTTTTAAATTTATACTATCACTATTATTATCATTTTCTTCTCTACGTTTATTTAAAGAAGTATCACTATTATATTTCCTTAATTTACTTTCATTTCTCAGAGACTTAAACGCCATTTTCTCATTATGATTTTTATTTTCCTCCAGATTATTAGTATCTAAGACTTTAAATTTATCTTTAACTTCACAAATACTTACTTTGGTATTCTCGTTCTTTTTATTCTTTCACCCCATTTTAATTTTTTATTTTAAACAATCATTCCCGTAAATCAAGCAGGAAAGATACTTGCACTACCAGCCATTACTCGAAGCGGAAGTCCATTTGCTTTGGGTACCAATATGCAATCTTCCAAAACCTAGAACATTTTCAATGTCATGTTATGTACTTAAAATATGTGAGGAAAGAACTTAGGAATTTTTTTTTTTTTTTAAAGAATAAAAATAATATATGCAAGAAAACAATAGTATTGGAAATTTATTTAAAATGCTTTAGTCCAGTGATAAAACAATGGACTTTAAAATTAAAAATTATTGAATTGATGATTACTTGTAATGTTCCAATGTATTTTATATCTTAAGCAAGTAATCATTTGATGATGATGATGATTATTATTATTATTATTATTATTATTTCTTCTTCTTCATCATCATCATCATCACTGAATTACATGTAAATTTAGTACTAAGATTTTATAATTAAAAATTATATGCTTATTATTTGGAAAATGTGTGTATAAGTATAATTTTAATGTTATGATAATTACATATTATGTAAATTTGAAGATTTTTCATATTTTATTTGACTTTAAAGACAACATATAAATGAAAAGATATTTAAAATTATGGTTCAGAATTTTATATGTCCTAAGAAAATGCTTCATTGACAATTATTTTGGGCAAAGTTACACCTCAAATCAAAGTATAATCTTCCAAGACATTGAACACTGTCTTTATCATTATGTTGTGTGCATGATGTGTATATAAAAAGGTATAATAATGCATTGTATTTAACTTTTATCAATGCTTCATGAGTCTTAGCAAAGTTTAGTACAATTTCAAATTCATCATCTCATTTTATTTAATGAAATATAATAAACCAAGGTAATGGATGAAGTAATGCACATGAATATCCACATGAGTACTTATAATGAATTTAAATTCAAAAGTACTTCTGTCTTTAATGAAGTATTCTATCAACAGCAATGTTTTCAGGTTTTACTTAGTCCAAAATAAAGAATTGAAAGCATTATGTGGATCATTTCAATTTTTTTTTTAAAAAAAAGTTATCCCTAGTAGAAAAATATTGTATTAGGATCATGATTTGGTAGTTTATTGTTGAGATAAAATCTAAGATTAATGGACCTTGAAAAAAATATTATTATTTCTATTGAAGTTAGTTGCAGAACCAAAAAAAAAAAAAACAGAAAAATGATGATTATAGGAACAGTATAATGAAATTTCATTGTGTGTGTCCATGTTTGTGTGGGTATATATATACTTTAACGTCTTTCTTGGTTTTTATCAATATTTATATACATATGTAAAGCATATATATATATTTATTCATGTTTCTGTACTGATGGATGGTTGTGATATATTGATGAAGAATGCTTTGATAAAAACCAAAAAAAACTTGAAAACATAAATATATGTGCGTGCGTATTCATGAAGATATGTATCTGGTATTTTTAATTTTGCATTATATAATTTGTTGGGCCTTTTTAAAAGAAAAAATATTGATGTCTTTTTTTTAATTCTCTTAGAACTTACAATGCATTTTTTTGAAATAACTTTTTCATCATTTAAAGTAAATGTTAACTAAATGAAGGACCATTGACTAAATCTGAATATAAATGTCTCCTTTTCTGATCCAACTTTTTTAGTTATTTCCTTTTTCATCAGTGTTCTTTCTCTCTCTCTCTCTTTCTTTTTTTTTTTTTTTTTTGCAAATGATTCTTTCTGAATTCATTACCAAGTAATTTTTTTTTTGTGTCTAACAAATAATGAATGAATTTTTTTTTTTTATACTCGTAATATTTTATTAAAATATATATAATAACACATAATATAGTTTTGTGATAATCAATAATAAAACAGATCCCTGTCTGCTATAACCTCTTATATCTTTTAATCCTAGAAAATTTTAACATTTTTTCTATGTATTGAAAATTATTGGCTAGTTACAGTGTAGATATTAGTGTAGATATAAATATTATTATAATGTAAACAAGGTTATGTAATATTTTAGAAGTGATTAGTAAAATTACTTTTAAACTTTTTAAGACAATTAATTGATTATCTAATTATGTCTTCACTAAATATTAAAGTAATGTAATGAATGATCTATAAATGGTAAACTAATAAACATAAAAATTACGATTTGACTGAGAACAAACTAAACTTGAATCATTATCTATAAAATCTTTTTCAATATTCTTCCAAATAAAATCACTCATGTTGATTATAAATTTATTATACAGTTTCATTTTTTTTAATAGTTGGTAATATTAATTAATTTGTCTAATAATACTAATAAATAATTATATATGTGCGTGTGTGTGAAAATGAAAAATTTTATGGACAATAAATATAAAAGATATATTATCTGGGTTCATTAATGTATAATTAACAATTGCATTATACAGTCATTTTGGATAGATTGTATCCACAATCAACTGGTTAAGAAATGTTATTTTAACAATCATTGTGGAGATGCTCCAAACAACAATACATGAAATGAATAAGTCGATGCAATAATATATATATATCCTTTCATATATATATATATATATATATATATATATATGAAAGGAGAGAGGTATTGTAAACGAATAATCTGATATAAAATATTGTAAATGAATAACAGGATTAAAAGTAACAAGTGATTTGATTAATCAACTTTAAAAAAATTTCCAAATGAGAATAAATTTAGATGTATCATCAAGTTTGCTAAAATTGTATTACCATATTTGCTGGTATCTGATTTTTTATGAATCATAATGGCTTCTACGATTTTTGTTTTTGAAAGTTGAGTGCCTTATCCAGATAAAGTCATGGTGTTTGAATATCTTTATTTTATCTAGTATCCATAAAATGTAAGGAGTGTGGTATGACAAGAATGTTCATCTTTCTTATAGTGATACTCCTGTTCATATGAGTCCTCACAAACTCCACCTATCTTTTTATAAACTTCTTGGGCCACAGAAAGTATTGAGTCCTTGGGCTTGAATGGAATGTCACTAATTTTTTGGTTAGTAATATATGCAATTTTTATAAGATTTCAAAATATTATCACTAGCGTCTGTACTTCTTTTTATGTAAGGAACACAAGCTTTAACAACTATTATTTTTTTTCCTCTTGATTTTTATTATTATTGTCTTGGACCTGAATGAAATCTTAATTTATCATTATCTTATAAGCAGGATTTATTTGTAAGGTAAACTGTTTTATTGAAGAGAGATTTTGTTGCAAAAAAATCTGTTAGGAGAATCTTAAATATTTTTTTCTGTATAAATGATTTTTTTTTTAAAAAAATAAAAAAGAACAAAATATAATTTTACTTTTGTTTTGTTTTTTGTTTTTTTATGATAAGGAAGAGAAGTTTCCCATAATCTGCCTTTCTTAATTGTGATGCAAGAAAAAATTTACATTTGTCATATTGCCAAAAATAAATATTCTATCTATATCTGAGTCTGTTAGATGGTTTTAAATGCACTGATTATAAAGCATGTGTCCCTTATGTAATCCTGGGTTATGTAAAATGATTGGAATATTGAAGATTTGTTTATAATGTTGATGATTTATGTATGAAATATGTGCAAATGGCTATGTTTAGCTAAGACAGTAACATGATCCAGCATATTATTTAAAATTTTCTGTATTCAGAATATTTGTAAACAAAGAACCAGCATCAATCTTTAACTTTGTTAATATAAAAGCAAAATGTGTTGAATCTTTTATATATGACTTTAAAAGTCATACTATGAATTGTATTATATCTATAACTTACTTAAATAATGCATAAAGTAGGTATGAGTGAATAACCAAAAAAACTGGAATCATTCTCTGGTGTGTTATCATGTTGAAGCCAATTTTTGTATCACTAGATGTCTCTATTTGGGATCTCTCTGCATCAGCCTGCTGACCAACATCATTAAATAAATTCATGGAGCCCCATGGTAAATTTTTTTTATTAAGTGTGACCCACTTGTTTGTCAATTTTTGTGATGGCGGAAAAGTTGGAACAATGCAAAATTCTATTTTCTTTTATAGAAAGTAGCAGTGGAAACAGTTGTGATATTTGAAACACAAGCAAATTTATCTGGGGAAAACACAAGTTTATAAGTGGTTTAATGCAAGAACTCAAATTTACCACAATCCAAGAAGCACATATTTACAAGTGATTAAATGAAAGAATTCAAATTCACCACATTCCTCAAAAAGTATATATAGAGAAATCCAATATCAAGATGATGATTTTTATATATATATGGCATTGTTCGTTCAGAATTCATTCATAATGTTCAGATGTTATTCTACAATTCTGAAATATTTGCATGATTTGACAAAATGAAACCCAAATTTATAGTAAAGTGAGAGGGAAATCTTTGCCATGATAATATGCTAGTGCACAAAGCCTTCAGTGTGAAACAAAATTTAATTAAAAGTAGCATGATTCAGCTCATCCATTACCCCATTTAGCTGGTCACACTCTGTGTGACTTATTTTTATTTTTCTAAATGGAAAAATTGTCTTGAAAGAAAAAGTTTTGCAGACTTGGAATTGAAGAAGCAAAAAGTACAGGAGCTTGAAAAGGCATCACTTTGCAAGAGTTTTTGGTACTGCTTTGAAAAATGGACAACATATTTAGACTAGCACATTGCATCAAATGGACAGTATTTTGAGTGAGATTCAATTTGTAACACCTAAAAATGAATACACATTTTTTATTACAAAATTCTGGGAGTTTTTTGAGTATCCCCCTTGTATCTGCTTTATATATTTTTGGTAATCTGTAGAATTTGGGACAAATAGAAGACTTTTCTTAGAGAATAATTTTGTATTGTTTTTAATTTCTTTTATCAATCAGTGATTTATTAATAATAGCTTTTATTGTTTTAATGAGAAACATAAAATGATCTTGTTTATATATAAGTTTTATTATTTAGCTGAGTTAGGATTTTATTATTTTGTGGGTCATAGTTCACAACAGTGGTGGCATTACTTTGTTGAAAGTACAACTACAAAATTGTATCATTTTATGTTGTTTAAAATTAATCTTTTTTTTTTTTTTAGAGCTGACTCCACATTACAAATAATTTCTTCAACTAGATTCCAAGAAGGTGTTAAAACAAAATCAATGCATTTTTCTAGAATAAATATATTAAATAACCTTAATATTACCACATATTCTTTTAAATACATATAAAGATACAATAAAAGACAAATGACCACTAAGATGTATTTCATTCTGAACCAGGACTCATCAGTGATGTTCCATGTGTATGTGTTTAATTTTTAAAAAAATCAGATATATTAATTTTTAATTGAGTTTTGAAGTTTCTATCTGTGCTATAGACAATCTCTAGTTTAGTAAATGATGAGTAATAATCATTACTGTATTTATCTAAAGTGGATTGTGTCAATGATGTGAATTGAGTTAGTTTGACACTTGTAATTCAAAATCTAATTTTTCTAGAACTGAAATTTTATCAATAGAGAAGATTTTCTTTATTATGTTTTTGGTTCAGAATTGTAGCTTTCAGAGGTTGTATTTTTATTAGCATTTGTAATTTTTTTGTTTTGTTTTGCAATTTTTTAATGTTTAATCTCTAATGAACTTGCAATTTGCATTATAATCAAAACTGGACCATAAGATCAAATTTTTTTAATGACATAAATAATTCTGCTTGTTCTCTGAAGTATTATATTAATCCTTTATTTTTTTGTATTAAATATAATCTTACAATAAATGTGTATAACATGATTTTTTGCACACCAAGAGAAAAATCTAATCATAAAATAATTTAGCCTTTTTAACCTATATTTTTTCAAATATTTTAAACTGTTTAAGTGTAATCTTCTCATAAAGTTTTATTATATTAAGATGAAGATGATTATGGCCAACAGATGTAAAAATTATATTATCTAGGTTCATCCATGTGTAATTAATTAATAATATTGTATCAATTTCAACTGGATCCCACCTGTGATCTACTGGATGAGAAACTATTTTGAGAACTGTTGAAGAGGTGTTTGTTACAAGCAACAACAATAGGAAACAAGATTAAAAGTTGATCTAATAAAAAAAATATATTTTTTAAAAAATAAAGTAGGAGTTACATGAGATGAATCACCTAATACAAAAATTAATAGGTGATTTGATTAATGTGCTTCAATTTTTTTTTTTTACTGGGAGGTAATATTGATATGTATCATGTTTTTTATTATAATCTGATTTCTTAAAAGTCTTAATAGCCTCTGATTTTTTTCTTTATTTTTGGTGGTGAATATCATATTTAATAGGATGAGTGCTGCTTTAGTGCGTTAATATATTGTATTCATCTTCCTTAGCACTAATAAAATGATTATTCATCCCCACATAAAGTTTCATAAACTCTCTGATTTTTAAGAGAAATCAGATCATTAGATTTGAATAGAATGTTATGTCCAATACTTTCTGTTTCTTATATAAGGAACATAAGCTCTAATTACTATTGTTTTTTTTCTTCATTTTTTTGTTGTTGTTGTTGTTGTTGTTATTACTTTGGATCAGATTCAAGGCTTTTTTATGTTTTGTATTGTAACTATTACCTTTCATGGTATTAATTGTACAAGATTTATCTGCAAGATTAACTGCTTTATTAAAGTTTTTGTTACAGAAAAAATTGGAATTAAATAATGATGAGATAAAATTTTAAATTTCTATTTATTTGTACATGGTTTTTTCCTTGAAAATAGAAAATGGCAGCAGAACTTTTTTTTTTTTTGATTATGAGTGCATCAAGAAACATAAAGTTTTCATCAGTCTCTGTTTCCTTATTTAAAGAAAAATCATATGCGTTATCTTTGTTATATGATAGGCAGGAGATATTTTATCTAAATATCTGAGGAAGATAAACGTTTTTTGAGGCCCTGATTCTAAACCAAATTTCTATGTTTTCATAAACAAATGAAATAATACTCTTGAGTTGGAAAACCAAAACAAATATTCAAAAGGCAATATTTAGTTAAGATGATAATATAGTCAGACATATTGCTATGATATGTAGCCATATTTAAAGTTTTGTTGATCAAAATATATTTGTAAACAAAAAATTATGTCAAAGCTAACTAGAATATTATTGATTTTAAGTTATCAAATGTTTAATGTACAAACAAACTGTGTTACATTCTTTATGTATAATTTTAAAGATGGTATTTAGAAAAAATATTTTTATTGGAATTGTGAAAGGGTCAAAAAGATAAAGATAACCAAGATTATCATAATTGAATAACATAACAGAGTGGACACTATTAACAGTATTAGAAGCAGGAAAACAAAGTAAAATGGCAAAGCAGTTTATTCACATTGTTGCCCATTGCCAAAATGATGAATTAGGTTGATATTTATTATTATAAGTTGTATTCTAGGTAAATTGTGAATAGAGGATATCTTACAGTGTTTGTTGTATATTACATATATATATATATATATGATAGATTGTAGTATTTCCAGGGAATAATTTTTTTTATGACTTTGTCAATTGGTAATTTATTAATAATAAATAACTTTTGTTGTTTATCAACACATGTGATCTCATTTTGTTTTTATATAAATATTGTTTAGCATAGCTAGAAATATTTTTATATTTTATTGGATAGACTTATTTTTTTTCCCATGAGATATGCTTGCAGTTCCTCTACAGTGGTTTTAAAAAATAGCATTCCTTGTCCAGTAATAGCAAATGTGATTCAGATAAAATATTGGCACAATGTGTGGCCATGCTGTATCCTGCTTCGTAGTCTAATTTAATTATTGATCACCATTTGTAACAATAAAAATAATAAACTAAAGAAAAAGAATCCCAATTTAATAACTCCCGTAAATTGTAGTGTCATTTGTAACAGAATGAAAATAATAAACTAAACTGAAATGAATGTCAATTAAGTTAATAAAACAATGATAATAATCTTTGTTATAACCTCATAAATTCCAATAGCATTTAGAATGGATAGAAAACAAATGAAACATTACTTTAAACTACCCTAAAACATAAGCAATATTTGCAATAAGTTAAAGATAAAGCAATAAAACTAAGTATTACTGTCTTATAAATAACAGTAATTGCCTATTATATAAATTCCTTATAATAGAATGAAAATAATGACAAAGAATTACAGATAAATGTTAATATTCCTCATGAATCAACACACTGTTTATAATAATACAAACTTATATCAAAAAAAGTCAAACATCTATAATTAAACAAAATAATTCATGAATGGATGAAATAATCTTAATATGCCCTACAAGTTTATAATATTCATGATATCTAACAAATATATAAACTCAGTAATTGATTTTTAATTACAAGTAAATAAAATATAAGTACTGCTAACTCATCTATATTATTCCACTAACATCAATATATTTTTACTAACTAAGTCAGTTATATTAAAACAGGCAAAACTACATGCAGTAGTGCCACTCAGTGCAAGACAGAGTAATCAATGGATGCCAGAAGGTGTGTGCATAAAATCTTATCTAGTGCCTACTCATCCAATATCCCCAGACTAGTTTCTGGCTTGTGGCTTTCATCAGTGAGGAGCCTTGGATCTGACAGCACTGCATCTACATCTTAGGATCTAATGCAACTCTCCAGCAGCCACCTTTAATCTTTACTAACTACAAAACTATGAGAATAAAATTGAAAACACAATAATATTTTCAATCTAAGCTCATTAGCTTATTTAGTCATATAGGTCTGAACTCAGTTCAGTTTCTACACATTTTGGTGTCTTTGGTTTTTCAATAACGATAGCCAACACTACCCTATTAGGCAGGATTGATGTTAAACCACTAAAGATCACATGATCACCATTGCTTATACTTGCTCATAACTATTATTAAAACAAGCAAAACTCTCCTTACAGTAGTACCACTCAGTACAAGCCAGAGTAATCAATGGATGCCAGAAGGCTTGTGCATAAAATACTTATCTAGTGCCGACTCATCCAATATCCCCAGACTTGTTTCTGGCTTGTGGCCTTGCATTAGATCCTAAGATCCAGGTGCAGTACTTTCAGATCCAAGGCTCTTCACTGACAAAGGCTACAAGCCAGAAACTAGTCTAGGGGTATTGGATGAATAGGCACTAGATAGGGATTTTAGGCACAAGCCTTCTGGCATCCTGGTTTGCACTGAGTGGCACTACTGTATGGAGAGTTTTGTCTATTTTAATAACAGTTATGAGCAAGTATAAGAAATGGTAATCATGAGAGATGTTCAGTGGTTAAAATCAATCAACCTAATGTAGCTTTTTATTTTCACCAATTTAATATATTATAAAATAAAATCATATTAAATAACTAAGATTTTCAATATTCAATCATAACAATATATAAAATAAATAATAGATTCCTATTTCATGGTTATTCCAACAATTGACAAATTACTTCCAATTACTCTTCAGTTTATTAAAGCTAAATTATTTAAGCATATGAAAGATTGTTAGATTTATTATAATCAAATATTAAACTTCAATATTTGGACTAAATTTACAATACACACTAACAAACTTTTAAGATAATTAAAGCAAATCACTCCTAACTTGTAACATAATAAAATATATTACTATTACTAAGATTACAATCTTTCTGGCTGTATACTGACTCAGTATAACATTCATTTTTAATCAAGAATAACTTAAAATACATGAACAGTTCATTGCAATCAACTTTACTTACTTTCAATAATTATCATATTTGCACCTTTATCAAATCAATTCATATATCATTTTTATTTTAATATATTTATTAGCTGTTACTAACAAAATAATTACAATAAGTTTCCAATTGCTTATTAAATATTTAAGAATGTCAAATCACTTAATATATGACTGTATAAAATCTTCCTGCTCAAATACTAAACATTAAATTCAATACAATAAAAAATGACATGTAATTAAGCTTTCTTACCCATTCTGTGTTTTTGATGTTTGAATTATTTTTATAACTGCTAGTCAATTATGTGGTTTAATCATTTAGTTAATATTATCTCTTCCAAATATAATTAACCAATTAATTTGCATTATAAAATTGAATGTCAGCCAAGCAAGTTTATTTTAAATTAATTCAAAATTTATTAACAAATTGATATAAATTTAAATCAAAAATATATAAATGGCAAATAAACATTTAAAATATATGTATCACTACTTAGTTTTTTCTTACAATAAGTGATGCTTTTTCACATGATACTTTTGTGAACAAATTTTCCACATCAGAGCTTTCTAGTCTGCTAGTTCTTTCATTTGTCATGTTCTTGATTAATTCTACAATGTGTCTAGAATCCCTGACAAAGGACAGGCTCTTGTTTGTTAAAGGATTAAGTACTTTGAGAAGAAATCTTGACAAATTTTGGCAAGATGAATTTCTAGAACTAACAATAGGTCTTAATTGAACATTATCTTTGCATATTTTAGGTAGACCTTAAAGATGAGGAATTTTACTGAAATATGGTGTTATGTAATTTTTCTGAATCACTGAAATATCTGCAATACTTTCTGAGTAATGCTTGTAACTTTATTTCTGTACTGGATATCGGATTTTCCCAGCTGACAAAGACAATGCAACAGTTGTAATGGATACAACTGATTATAACAACAAAATACAAGAATTCTTTATCTTAAGACAATACAGGAGAATGGCAAAAATCTGATACCAAATATAGAAATAAAGTCACAATCATTTCTCAGAAAGCATCACAGGTATTTCAGTGATTCAAAAAAAAAAGTAAAATAACATAAACATAATATTTCAGTAAAATTTCTCATCTTTATGGTCTATTTAAAATCCATAAAGATCACATTCCATTAAAACCCATCGTTAATTTTAGAAATTCACTTTACCAAAATTTGTCAAAGATTTCTTTTCAAAATTCTTAGTTCTTTGGCATAAAAGAATCTGTCCTTTGTTAGGGATTCTAGACACTTTATAGAATTTATCAAGAACTTGACAGTTAAAAGAACTGATATACATGTAAACTTTGATGTGGAATGTTTGTTCACAAATGTACCATGTGAAGAAGCATTGTCTATTGTAAGAAAAAGCCTAAATAGTGATAATAGTTTATAAACCAGAACAACTCTTTCTTACAACAACCTACTTTCAATACAACACACAATTCTTACAACAAAATCAAGGAATGGCTATGGGCTCACCACTTTCCTTGTTGATCAGCAATATTTACATGGAGGAACTGGAAACCAGAAAGACTTCTCCACATCCATCTAAAGTTGTATGGCCACATGGCGAAGCATTTTTACAAACTTTCTGGAAACACATCAACAACATAACCCTTCAATTAAATTCACAGTAGAATCAGAACAAGAACATAAATTGGCATTCTTAAATGTTCTTGTGAAAATATTCCCTCGGGGCAAAATTATTACAGAAAAATCACACATTCAGGAAAATACTTTACATCTACATCCAATCACACCAGAAATACAAAACATCAAGATATACTATCACTATGGTACAGAGGAAAAGAAATTTGTTCAGAAACCAGCAATTTGAAAAAAGAAAAGAGGCTTCAAAAGAAAGAACAATTATTGGTACTGTAATATATCCATATATATTAAACATAGCAGACAAATTAAGAAGAATCTGCAATCAGTATAACATTAAAACAGCTTTTTTGAGCCATTCCACACTACAAAAAATTTTAACATCTACAAAGTCTAAACTTGAAATGCTGGAAAACAAAAGCTGCATTTATGAAATACCATGTGAATGTGGAAGAATGCATATTAGTGAGACTAGTTGTCCCATTGAATTGTGATTGCAAGTGCACAAACTGATGATTAGAAGAGAGAAAACAGATGTGTCTAAGGTATCAGATCATATATGTACCAATGAACATATGTTCAATTGGGAAAATACACAAATATTGGATAGAGTGGGAAAAGTACAAAAAGAAAATTCAAAGAATCAGCTCACATGACAATGGTGATTAACCCCATAAGTCAACCTAGTGTGACTATATGTAAGATATGGAGATCAGTAATCAACTTTCTTTTAGTAAAAAGTGGAGAAAACAGAGAACTCCATAGATAAATATATGAAATTTTTACTGACTGTTGCCTTTGGCAGGGTTGCTCAGTGGTTAGAGGGTTATCTTAAAATTCAATCTTCAATAATCTAAAGGTCCAGGTTTGATTGCCGTGCTTGTACTGTCACTGGTCAGGCCAGTAACATCTGAAGAAGAGAAAATGATACTTCTCAAAATGTTGTGCATATACTAACCTGTGTTTACTATTACTTTCAGTTGAATGTACTTTGAAAATTTAAATAAGTTAAATTTTCCTAAAGACATTCAATACTTAATATTAGATTATGGAAATAGTCCAGTATATAAATCGAACTAAAATACCATCTTTCTAAACCTTTAGAGTCATTATAATGTATGTTTTTTGTATGAGTGAATATTTAAGTGGATACTTAATCAAAGGGAAATCATAATAGTTTTTTAAATTTTATGATTAGTGGTTAAACAGATTTTTAACTTGTTCATTAACTTGTTTAGGTCTGTTCAGTATCTGTCTAGTAGACCAACTGTAACAAGTTAAGATTTCCTTCATAATTTTATAAGTGGTCCATCCAAAATTAATACATAGATGTTTTTTTTTATTATTATTATTTTAGAATGAATATTTTGGCTGTATCACTTGATAGTTCAAACATATGCAACCTCATACAGTTTCAATTTTAAATCTTATAATACATTCATAATTTTAAACTTTTTTTTCTTATCTATTCATAAATAAATTATCATTATTATTTATTAAATTTGAATTTTTGAGTTGTATTTACATCAATAAATATAAGAAATATAAGGTATAGCAATCATAATTTATATAAAATAAATAAACCTAGACACACAAGATTTAACTAGTGAATAGCATAAATATTATCATTAAACAAATGTTCGTTTATTAATCAAGATTAATCTAACATTTACATGAGTGCCCATGAATGTCAAAGCTAGTAATAAATTTTATAATAAAATTCTATTAGTTGTTGAGCTTAATATTTTTTATGCTTTTGGGTATAATATGAATTTAACACAGCAGCCTAAGGGTTATTATTTAAAAATAAATACCTATATAAATTTAACAGTAAATTTTTAATATTATACCAATGTGGATTTTAGAGTATCTTATTTATAAAAGCCTCCTAAACCCTCATTCATTTATTCTATTATGGATTGATTTATCAACTGATATAGCACTACCAATTTGAGCTTGTACAGGTATTCATTATATGTTTATTTTATTTAGTTAGTATTATTTTGTCTCTATTTTGGACGTTAATAAAAGCTAGCATTTTTTTTTTAATTCTCTATTGCAGTGTTTCTGCAGGTCCGCGTGCTAGACGGGCAGTAAAAAGTTTGTAATAATAAATAATAAGAGTTTAAACTTTTAATTAATATAGCCAATTTTTATTTATTTTTTCATCTCATTTTTACTCAATTAAAAAAAAAAGAAAACAGAACGAAAACAAAATCTAATCAATCATTCATAAATTAATTTGTTTTTTTAGTTATCACAGATGTTTATTGGGGGGGGGGGGTAGAATTAAATTTTTTATTATTTTTCTAAAAAAATTTTAAAAAAAGTTTTTTATTATATAAACTCCATATATATATATAAAACTTTATCTTATATATTTAACATTGTTGTTTTGATCAGTTATAACAATTATGCTTATCTTTAAGAAAATTTATCTATAGACTTCTGCCAGTCTGTGAAATCTTATCCTTATTTTTGCTGGTCCGCGGAACCTTATCCTTATTTTTACCGGTTCGCAGGTGTGAAAAGGTTGAAGACCACTGCTCTATTGTATCTGTATAAATTAGGGATTTGAAGCAAGGACATGTAAAACGAGTCTTTTATCTTTTTGTCTCAATATTTTTTTTTATCATTATAAATTTTAAATCTTTAGTTTTCTTTTGAAGAGTCTCTATCTCTTAGGTATTTTATACTATTATAATTTTGTGCTTCAATTTGTAGGGCATACCAATGTGTCTCTCATGTATCTTATTCAATTTTTCCTTGTGTTAGATATGTACATCAATTTAGGTATGCAACCATGTTCTTCCCATTGCTCTCATTTTTACTGTTACAGTATATATTGAAATTTGTAGAACTAGTTCCAATATTTTGTTTTTTGTGTACATTATTATGTCTATATTTATATATTATAATGGTAGCATTTTATGAGATAATAATTATAGAAAATAGAAAATCGTAAATATAACGATTGAGCTTAGACAGAAAAGGGCATGGAAATTCAAGTAGCAAAATATGCATTAAATAAATAAAATAAAATATAGTCTGTGTGCACGGTAAAAATTATTGCTAACTTTGTATAATAGCCAGGATCTGAAATGTGATATTGTAAAATACTGATGTTTATATAGCATTTAAACATTCATTAATGTAAACGTATTTTTAAAATTTTATCACTTAAAACAAGTAATTTAAAAGATACGAATCATTTGAACAGGTTTAAAGATTCAAATTAAATTTGTTGCTGTAATTAAGATTTAATAAATTTGATTAAAATATTATAAAGCAATAACAGTTAAATTCAATATTTATCATGGTATGAATCTAAAATATAAATCACAAGACATTTTCAATGAAGAACAGAATAAAAACATTTATTATGCATGTGTTAAATATTTTTGAAATGTATTATTGAAAAGTTGGATATTATGAAATGATTTTTTTCGTTTGTAAGGAATTTTACTTAATTTTAATAATTTATATAAATGTAATTCTAAGATTTAAATGTTAATTTTATAAATTCATATAGTATTTAAAATTAAAAAGGTTTCCAACGATATAAAATATAATTAAAATTAAATTGTTTTTATTTGTGCCGATTTTATTAATTAAATAAATCATTAACCAAAGTCTGATGGGAAACCTAGTCATACCATTTTTTTAGTGTTATTTTCAATTTCAGCCAACACAAATTGCTACATAGGAAGATTGTAGGATTATAAAGAGTTTATTGTTACATTTTCATTTACCATTGTCAAACTTCCTCCACTCACAACTTTGACGCCATCCGTTTCTGATAAATACACTAATGATTATTACTAATCATTTTCGAAACTAGAGATTATCTCCTATTGAAGTGTTTATTATTTCTATAAAGATGTTACATACGGGACAGAGAAAGATGAATAACTCCGTGTGTGTAAATTTTAAAAAATCAGATATATTAATCTTTAACTGAGGTTTAAAGTTTATATCTGTGCTAGAGATAATCTCTAGTTTCGAAAATGATTAGTAATAATCATTAGTGTATTTATCAGAAATGGATGGCGTCAAAATTGTGAGTGGAGGAAGTTTGACAATGGTAAATGAAAAGTAACAATTGACTCTAGATAAATACTTTGCATATAATAAAGATATATATGACAAGATAGTGACCTGGGCCAACTGATGAGTGCTGGTTCAGCACGAAATGCATCTTGGGGGTCATTTGTTTTTTATTGTATCTTTATTTATGTGAATTTAAAAAGAATGGGGAAGTATTGAAGTGTTTATTATTTCTATAAATATTATAGAGATGTAATTAACATCAATTGGTGGCAATAAAGCTGTGTTAATTGAAAGTGAAATTTTGTTACTAGACACCAGTGAATTACTCACCAAAAAGAAAGCTTGGTATTTGAAGGCATCAAATATGCAACTTCCCCAAAGAACTAGAAAAAGTGATTGGATAAAAAAAGATGTTAAGTGATGCAATAAATCTAAGCTAGCATTGGAAAACTTAAAATTATTAACTTTTTCAAATATTACTTTCAGAAAATTATTAGACATATGCATATATTATAGAAATATCTGTTAATGGCAAATCTTAGTTGAGTCACCTTATAACTTGTGTATTATCTTTTCTACAAAATGAAATGTCTTTGAGTTGATAACCCACTCTATCAATGAAAGAATCGTGAATAAGCTCAAATTTAGCAAATGTTTACTTACTATAAAAATGTCGTGAATAAAATTAAACACATAAATGTTAAATTTCATCCTCTAGGAAAAGAAGACTTGAGAAAAAAAATTCCAAGCAGAAAGATTATCTAATGACAAAGAAGAAAGTTATTTTGAACACTGTCAGAAATATATTTCTCCAAATTAGATAATATATAATGAACCTAAAAAGGTAATATTAAATTATGAAGATACCAATAAGAGCTAGAATTAAATTATATTTTAAAATCTTCAGTAATTGTAATTATCAGTTTCTTTCTGTTGATTAAATATGCAGGTAGTTTTTTGAAATGAAAGGTAGTCTTGTATTTTGAGGTGAAGCAGGAATCTAATATTCTACTGTTTTCAGCATGTTAAAAAAAATTTATAATTAAATTAATTTTATGCAGCATTTTTTTTTTTTTTTTGCCACATTTGTTGTATAAAAGTGACATGTTGACTTTGTCATTAAAAACATCATGAAGATTTCATTTAATGTTTTTTTTAGTTTTTGAAAATATGATGGCAAGATTATAGGGCCAATATTGTATTCTTCATATATATATATATAAGTACATCTTTGTTGTATTAAGCATACGAAATGGATTAATAGTAACAGACTCCTTAAAAACTATTTTATAGTAAACTTGATTGAATTTTTATTAAAGAATCAGTACTTGTTACATTTTGAAAAAAAAATAACTTAAATGCCTTTTATATTGCTAATTTGTTGATTATTTTTATTGGGAAGATATGACTGAGGATAGAAAACAGTAGGAAACTATAATTATGCAAGATGTTGGTGTTTTTTACAAACAAACCTTTGCCGAAATATAGATTAGAAAGCATCATTATGAGGTATCAAACAAACTATAGATCCAGCACATGTATATTGATATATTTGTATTTTAAAGATTAGCAAGTATAGTTACAATAAAACTCGCCTTTAACTTTTTGTTTTTCTCTCTACTCTCTCTTTTCTCTATTTAGAATGGACATAAAAAATGTTTCTAATAATTATAAAATTGTAACTCTGTATTTTAATTAATCTGAAGAGTGGATTTAGTAAAAAGTCAGAAATGTCAATAATGCATTTTCATAAAAATGTATTCACGATGTAAATTCATAGTATAGAAGAATTCATGTATAATTTGTTTTGTAAACGCTAAAAAGTCACTTTTGTCTAAACAATAACAAGAAAATTAACATTAGACATTGCATATTTTAGTAATATTATAATTAATTATTTTATTCCAATTTAAATTATATCATGGAAATTTTGTTTTAAGCTTGATTATATATGTGTAAATAAAAATTACAATTTTTTTTACAATTATATTTATTATAAATATAAGGGATTTGAACTCAGACTTTCAAGCAACCTTCAACTATCTACACTATCTCATACTACTGATGCACATGACCACACGCATGTAGAAAAAATAAATAATTACCAATATACGTATTTCGTGCTGAACCAGCACTCATCAATTGGTCCAGATTATCATCTCCCACAAATATATATATATATATATATATATCAGTGCTCAGTTCATATTGATAGAAAATCTTTATACTTTAATGGACAGGTTTCAATCTACTTCAATTCTTCAGCCATCCATGCATTGAAAATAAACTGGGCACTGATTATATATATGTATGGGAGATGGTAATCTGGAACAACTGATGATTGCTGGTTCAACACAAAATTCATATATTGGTAATTATTTATCTTTTTTACATGTGGGTGATCATGGGTATTAGTAATATGAGATAGTGTGGGTAGTTGAAGGTTGCTTGAAAGTCTGAGTTTAAATCTTCTATATTTACAATTAAGTTCCAGGTATAAGAATGCCTGTATTTCAAATTTTATTTATTGTAAGTTTTTTTAGTAGTACCTTTAAACTTTCACTACATGAGGCCAAGGCAAGGTGGGGACAAGTCCCTATCCACTTTTAGTATCTTGTGAAGGGGTGTATCATCATTGCAAAATAATATACATTGTAAGTTTTGTTTTTATCTATGCTTCATTCACCTTTAGCTCAATCCTATCACAACTATCCATCAGCTCAGAAATCAGACCAACCTCCTGTACTATAAAAACATATGGAACATGCACTTTTTTAAGTAAGCTGTATAGCACCTATTACAATTTAATTAAAATTTAAGATTGCAAAATATATATATATGAAGTTAAATTGTAACATTCTATATGATTACTTGAAAAAGTGTATGTTTCTTATGTATTGTGGGAAGTTGGTGGCTTCTGGGGTGGTGGATGATTGTAATAGTGTTGAGCTAAAAATAAATGATGCAGTGATAAAACCAAAACTTATAATCATAACTATGTTGCTTTTGATAATAATTTTTGTTTATTTAATATGGGTTTTATTGAATGTATATATTGGATTATTTTCATTATCCTATATAAAGTATTGAATGTCTCTAGAAAAAATTTAACTTTATTTTAATTCTCAAAGTATATTCAACTGTTAGTAATAGCACACAGGTTAGTATACCCACAATGTTTTGAGAGGTATTATTCTCCTTTCTTTGTTTCTGGCCTGATCAGTGAGAGTACAAGCATGGGAATTGAACATGAATCTTTAGATTCTGATTCTTGAATAATGAATTTTAAGATAACACTCTGACAAACTGAGCCATCCTGCCAAAGGCAACAATCAGTAGAAATTTCATACACTCATCTATGAGGTTCCTCCTGATTTCTCCACTTTTTCATAAGAGTAAAGTTGATTAATGGTTACCATACATTATGCATAGTTATACTAGGTTTACTTATGGGGTTAATCACCACTGTCATGTGTACCGGTCGAAACCCACCACCACCGCAAGTCAAATCGGATTCAAACCCAACTCAACAGCTCAGATAGCAGAAATCGACGGCACAGTGCTATGCGCCAAGAACTAGTTCAACGGTTGGTGAGGACTAGAGACCCTTGCACTAACACGAATATCTAATAATTAATTACTTTGAATACTTTTTAAATCAAATCATATGTATGTTCGGGTTGCCAACACAGATAGCGGGTATGAACATTTAAATAATTATAAAAAGAATGATGAACTAAGAAACCAAGTATGTTAGAAATATTTAATAATAATAATAATTTGTTTTGTTCAATAAAATATAGCTTGCATTAGTTACCTCTAGTCTTTAAAAGAATTTATAAATATAATAAGAGTGGCGGTCCTTATCATATGCCAACAAGTATTACACAACATGGGATTCTATGTCTATGCCCCCAATGAGAAATATAAAGGCAGATAAAGGTATTCATTAAGAACGGAAATGATTGTTCTAATTTTATTACGGTGGAATGTGAGATTTATTTTCACATTCGGAAATCTATTCATGAAGAGCAAAACGTATTTTAAGGCATAACTTTAATCTTGATTTGAAAACTGATTTAAACTAAATATATTTGAGAATTGGTTCGACTTTAATTTAAATCACTTCATCACGAATTACGAGTACGGAGCGGGTTTTACCGGAACAAAGATGCAATGGTACTGACGAATTACAAGGCAGAGAGTAAAATTGAAAGATGATCGCTAGTCGATGATCGAAGTCCTATGGCGGCTTGCATTTGGCAAGTCTTACGCCCTTTGACTAATGAATCGGAAAGGAAGTACTTTCTTCCTCGAGAAATTTAAATAAGAGAATATGATCACCGACCAGCCTAACGGAGCGGAA
Organism: Epiperipatus broadwayi; assembly: GCA_028023455.1. Classification (NCBI taxonomy): domain Eukaryota; kingdom Metazoa; phylum Onychophora; class Udeonychophora; order Euonychophora; family Peripatidae; genus Epiperipatus; species Epiperipatus broadwayi. Next base: position 54,605 of record JAQFVV010013017.1, on the reverse strand, counting down.
GATGGCCCTACGTCAGCAACATTTGATGATGATGACTTGATAGTCATCGTTGAAAAATAAAACCCATGTAGAATGCTCTACGTGATGACTTGACCAATTAATTAAAGTCAAACGAGCTTTTATCGAACTATTTTAAAACATTTATAAACTATATTAATTATGCCCTAATATCGTGCCCTTCCTGAATATTAATATAAAATAACAAAAGTGGAATTAAAATACATTTAAACCCTTTATCGACCCTTTTGCAAAAACATTTTAAATATATATATATGGATAAATAAATCAATATTAGTGAAACAAGAAATAACATTTTAACATTACGTGAGTATATAAACACTTGTAACTTAGGAGCTGGGGACATAGGTGAAAAACAGCAAATAATTTATTATTAGCTAATTATAAAAATAGTAAACGTATAATATTTTCTTTCGACTCGATGATTAATAGAACTTATAAATTTAGTTCTAATGGGCGAGAATAACTATTTAAAATTTATATTATATTATTTGCGTGAGGCAAATAGAACCAAGGAGCTCATCGAGTCGAAAAATTATTGGCATATAATTTTAAATACGGTATTAATAAAGCACACAAATATATATATTAAATGAACCGCCAAGTAAGAAAAGAAAAAGTTTAAAGACTAGAGATTTAAAGAATTACGAGATAGATTTACAGTAGCATGAATAAAAGGTTTTATAAAAATTGTTACATTAAAGAATAAAAGAGCTCTTAAAAAGAAGGAGTATAAAATAAAGTTCGAACTGGCCAGAAAGTTTAACGTTCATATTACCATTCCGTGCTTGTCCTTAAGTTACTCCTCCAAGTTGTTGAAATGTAGGCATCATTGGTTAACTACTGGAATAGTATTTTAGTAGCTTTCATTATTTTAGCAGAATGATCGATCCGGAAAACAGTTCAGCAGCTCCAGTGAAGATTCCTCGGGACTTTAGGAACCGTAGCCAGATCCCTGATGTTCTAGCCCTCTATCATGATGAAATACAATTTTTATACACACAGAGTTCACTGCACAACTCTACAATCAAAACTAGCTTTTTTTTCTTTACTTTTCAGGGCTATATATCTACTGTTCACTGATGCCTCCGGCTAGCGCTCATTTTATTATCAATCTGGTTTTTTTTTATAATTAGTTGTTTTCAGAAACATTCCTTCGATAAGGCTTTCAAACTAATTTTTGAATTCCTTTCCTAATTAGAAAATGAATTCTTAAAGCCTGAAATGATTTTAATTAAAAATTGAATTCTTATCTTTTTTTTTTATTAATAAAACTTTACTGTTGTTTTTGAGAATTTGAAAGCCTTTGGAAGGAATGTAGCTTTTAATCGCAAAACTTTACAAATTATTTAAAAGTAAAAAAAAACAAGTATTCCCGACGCAATGAAACTTTCGAACAATTATATATATTTAATATTTACAAACATATATACGCACAATCCACGCAATTTAATATATATAAATTCATGAATATTTTATCATGAATTTATTTAGAGAATTGATCCACTTTAAACTAAACTAATTAATTTTACTATGTATTTGAAACAAGTTATTCATTATGGAAATTAGCGTGGATTGAACGTATAAAGCCCCATTGCATCGGAAATTTAAAGTTAGTATTAGGGTAAATAACATGAAGCTAGGATCGAACTCAGATCCGACTGCTTCACATGTGAGCAGCTTTTTTGAATATTTTTCTTTGTACTTTTTTTTCTCTATTTAATATTTTTGTATTTTCCCAATTGAACATATATTCATTGACAGATAGATATGTGGTCTACTGTTTTAGACACATTTGTTTTCTCTCTTCTTATCATCAGTTAGTGCTGTTGCAATTGCTTTTCATTGGGGCAACTGGTCTCACCAATGTTCATCCTTTCACGTTCACATGGTATTTCATAGATGCAGTTTTAGCTTTTTAGTGTTTCAAGTTGAGGTTTTATAGATGTTAGGATTCCTCATAGTGTACTATGGCTCTGGAGAGCTGCTCTGATGTTATACTGATCGCAGATTTTTCGTAATTTTTCTGCTATTTTTGGTGTGTATGAATCCACTACAGTACCAATATTTTTTTTATTTAATTTTTTTTGTTGTTGTCTATTTAAGGTTTTCTTAATAACAAACAGCTGTTTTGCATGAGAGTTTGTTCTGTATAGATCTTTTGTTTTTCCAAATTGCTGGTTTCTGAACATATTTCTTCCATAGTGATATATAACTCCATGTTTTGTGTTTCTGGTATGATTGGATGTATATGCTAAGTATTTTCCTGTATGTTTGGGTTTTATGTAAACTGTAGTTTTTTTTTTTTTGCTTTAAAGGAGTCTTGTCACAAGAACTCTAAGAAAGCCAATTTTTATTTTTGTTCTGACTCTGTTATGAATATAATTGAAGGGGATCTATTGTTGATGTACTTTTAGAAAGTTTGTAGTAGTGCTTCACCATATGGCTGTACAGCAAATGTATCATCAACACAGCAAGAGCCCAAACTCATGATATGAGAAAACACAGATGTGTCTAGGATAGCAGATCATGATAGAGAGGAATAGGTACAAAGAAAAAAATTCAAGGAAGCTGCTTATGTGACAATGGTGAATAACCCCATAAGTCAACTTAGTGTGATTATACATAATGTATGGATCCATGAATCAGGTTTGCTCTTTAAAAAATGGGTGAAATCAAGAGGAATCTCATAGATAAAGTGTATGAAATTTTTAATGATTACTGCCTTTGGCAGGATGGCTCAGTTGGTTAGAGCATTATCTTAAAACTCAATATTATCATGCTAGTTCTGTCACTGATCAAATCAACAACACCTGAAGATGAGAGGAGAATAATAGACATCTTGAAATGTGGTGTGCTTTTACTAACAGTTAAGATGTAATTTGAAAAATTAAAGTTAAATTTTTTAAAGATATTCAATACTTAGATAATGAAAAAAATACCATCATCACAAACCTTCAGGAAAACAATATATATTTTTGATTTATGTCTGTTCAATACAGAATGAAAGTGTTCTATATGGCACCAATTTTTGATTTTAAAAAATGGGATTATAGACAATGGAAATAAATGTTTTTGGTATCTTAAAAATCTTTAAATACATCTGGGTTATGTATAAATTCCATTATGTGTATATTATAATAGATCTAAATATTTATTGTAATAGAATAAGTTGTGATAAGAGGCATCTACAATAACCAAAGTACAAATAATGATGAGAAGTATTATTCCTTAGCTATATTACTCTATTACTGAAATAAGTTCTCTAGATGGAAAGAAATATTGTAATTAGCTTTTCTCCCTCACCTTTCTTTCTTTATGTTTTTGTTCTTTTCAGAAATATTTCTATTTAACTCTTTTTTTCTTTCTTATGTTACTTTGGAAGGTTTTTTTTTTTTTATAGAAAAACAAATATATATTCTAAAGTCTCTTGGGTATTCATTAGCATATTTGTGTGATTATGTGTTTGCATAGATCATGACCTGGAATTCAAATCCTGACATAATGAAATTTTAAAATTTGTTTAGGTTGTTTTTTTAATGTCTCGGAAAACTAGTTTATATCTATTTATTCTAGCTCTCCATTCAGTTATTAATGAATTATGGTTATTCTTAGCTAAAGTTGTATAATATTAAAAAAAAACTGAAATTATCATCTCATAGTATTTTACTAAATAGGTATTTTTTTTGTCTAGGGATTCTTGGTGAGATTTTTACCCTATTTCTTTTACTTTAATACGTACTTGTGAAAATATATGTTTATGCTGCCTTCTTTTAATTATTTATATTCTAGCTAAATTCATAATAATTTATTTATTTATATATGTTTTGTGCATTGTCAGTCTTTAAACGTGTATATAATTTGCATCCGTACACATCAACTCATCTATATATATAATTAATAGAGTGAAAAAGTGATTACATTATAGATAGATCAGTAAATTATTTTACATATAACACAAGCAGAAGTAAATGCATTTTTATATAAATTTACACAATATATTTTTAAGACGTTTTTTTATTATTATTGTATAAAAATGTTTTGTTTTTTTTTAAAAAAAAAGAAGTCTTGAACAAATTAGGATTAGAATAAATTAAAACTCTGAACCAAGGCGCATCAAATTTCCAATTAATTCTCATTATTAGTTACAGAAAAACTATTCTTCCTTCTGAATATATAAGAATTTTTTTAACTGTATTTGTTTCCTTGATGGATACTTTACCAGGAAATGACTTGTCTTCTATATTAAACTCTGCTAAAGTCGACATTTTTTAAAAAAAATTTCAGTAAAAGTTCAGAAAGTAAATTGATAAATATCTAATATATATATATATATTATAACTGAAAAATTAATGGGGGGGGGGGGTTGGAATCCTTTATTTGATTAATTTCATTGATTACAAAGAATAAAATGTAATACTTTTCCTCAACTTAAGAATATTTTTTTAGAAATTGTATGAATACAAAAACACCAATTCTATAAATAGGAAAGACACTTGCTTTGCCATTTCCAGAAAATGGATATTATAAAAAATAGTTTTGCATATAATAACATTGACAATCTACAGGGCTATGATTATAGAGTAACGAAACTCTGAAAGAGCTCAGCTAAATACATTGTTATATGGAATAGTTTGACCTTTAAGGCATTAGCGCATTATTAAAATAATTTCAACAATTTAAAATCAATTTATTTCTATATTTAATTTTATATAAAAGTAATAATGTTACCAATACTAAACAAGTATGAGATAGTGATCATGTGTTGCCAATACTATATTGTTAAGTTGTACGCCTGCCATCATGTTGTAATTACACAAAGTATTTTGATCAAGCAATAATACTTGACCACTGCCATTGATTGATTGTCACTTTTTTTATCTCAATTTCATTTTAAACTTTTATGAGTTTTTTTTTTTTGTATGCTTAAGACTACAAGTATCAGTATTTATAATAAATTGATTGATATGCTTTTTATTGGTAGCAAATGAATAATGTTTCTTTTTCTATTCTTAGGACTATCATGCAAACTTTATTATGATGATGTTTCAAGGGGTAAACTTTATTGAGATTCAAAAAAGAATTACATAAGTTATATTTGAAAACATAAATACAAATTGATTCATGATATTACATATGTAATAAAGATTTACAACCTTGTTTGTGAAATGAAAGAAAAACATCTTTTACAGTAATTGAAAGAAAAATAATTATTACATAAGAAGGTACATATGTCAAATTAGGTTTATATAGAATTTTTAAATGTGATATTGAGAAAAATACATTGATACACATGACACTATGAATGAAAACTCATGGAGGAGAGGTTGAAGTTGGTGTTAGATTGACTTATGGTCCCATAAATATTGGGCTCATTTGGTGAGAGTATTATAGTTTATGAATCATAGCTAAGTCTTATTGTTCATTTGTTACTTAAGTTCCATGTAGAAAAAAAATGAAAAAATACTAGTTAGCATGAATTGCATTTTGGGAAAATGAAAAAGTACTAGTTCAGCATGAATTGCATCTTGGGGAAAATGGAAAAATAGTAGTCATTCATGAATTGCATTTTGGGAAAATGGAAAAACTTATTATTGTTATTATTATTATTATTGTTGTTGTTGTTGTTGTTGTTGTTGTTGTTATGATGATAATGATGTTTTAAAAGGTACTTCATTGTTTTCCACTTCAAACAAGGTTGCAATTGTCATTCATGAATTGCATTTTGGGAAAATGGAAAAACTATTATTATTATTATTATTGTTGTTGTTGTTGTTATGATGATAATGATGTTTTAAAAGGTACTTCATTGTTTTCCACTTCAAACAAGGTTGCAATTGTTATTACATGAATCAAAATAACATTTATATTATGTTGTACCAGTTGAAAGTTACAGAGTTGTTCATTATCAAATAAATAGTCTTGAGATATTATAAACACAGTTGCATTTCATTAGTTATTAGGTGCACAGATGTTCTTGAACCTATTATTGGGTAAAGATGGGCTCCGTTATTTTCCTTTTTAATTTTTTTGTTTTATTATTTTTAATCCTGATTCTTTTGTTGGAGTTTATATTACTTAGTATGTCTTTTCCTTGGTGATGTCATCACCTTGCTCTGTGTTTAAGCAGAGACCAGGTAGCCATATAGATGTCTGGACTTATCAATTTGTCCCAGATTTGTATTTGCATTAACTTATATTCAAAAATTGATGGATGTCGCTTTGTGTTATTTCCATTAATATAGAACAAAAGTTGCTGCCCTAATCAGTGGTATTGTTTTATCTTGGAATGCCATCATTACCTTTCCATCGTGGTTTTATTTCTCCTATATGTATTGCAAAGTATAACTCTTAATTGTTCCAGACCTTTGCAGTGATAAATTAAGTGCTGGATGGTTTCTTCAGTCTGATGGCATAAGCTGCATAAAGGATTCATGTCTCTATGTAGTCTTCTATAAACCAGAAAGTATGTGGTTGGGAGGACATCTAAGTTTATTTTAAGGATGAAATTGAAAAATTTTGGCTCTAACTTCCATTTCTTGTATTTTTTGATTAATACTTTATTGTTCATTTTTAATAGTGGTAAAATTTCATTGTTGGTGATATGGTTCTGCATTAGTTCATAGATTTTCCAATATTTATATTTTTCCGTCCATTGGTTGGGGTTTTTTTCTGTTGTAATGCACTGGTATACTGCTGATTCAATGAGTGAGTCTTTTGGAGGTGGTCGATCAGTAGGTGTTATTTGTATTAGATATTTTAATTTTGGGAATTGATTAATTATGGAAATTATTGTATTTTTTTGTTTTTGCACATGGCAAATGTTGAGACTGTGTAGGCCAAGGCCATTCTTTATTAGTGGTCTGCCAAGGGTTTTAATTTATATGGCCACCATTTTTCTGGCCCACATAAGTTTATTGCATATGGTGTTCATTTTCCAGATGAAAGCTTTCGAAAAAGTAAATACTGGCATGTAGTATGTTATTCTTGTTATAATTAGCCTTTTGATTAGTTGTGTTTTTGCATATATTGATAGATATGCTTTTTTTAATGAATTTGCTATTTTTTTGATATCTTCTTTGAGTTTGTTTTTATGTGACAGCGCATTCCAGTTGTGCCCATATAAAATAGGAAACCTAGAAAGGGATTTGGCTCTGCTTGAAGTATGGACTCACACAGTTTGTGAGAGAATATATGCCAAGATGCAGACTTCGCTGGATCTATTTTCAGTCTGTAATTGGCTGAATATTCCTCCACTATTCTGTTCAGTCACAGTATCTGCTTTTTAGAAGTTAGAAAGACTGTGATGTCATCCATATATGCCAAACATACTATATTTTATGTTGATCCCTGGTATTTGTATGCCTTCAAAGGATTGATTTATTTTTTTAATTAAGGAGTTAATATAAAAAATAAAGAGTAGGGCACTTAAAGGTGAGCTCTGCAATAGTGACTGGGTGGGATAGAATGAGGGAAAATTTCTACCATTAAGTGTTATGTGTAGCTCACGGTTTTTAATAGGTTTGCTATTATATATAACAGCGATCTGGGGATATCTTTGGTTTCGAGCATCTTTAGCAGTACAAACATGTTGACAGGGTCAAAGGCTGATGCTATATCCAGCTGTATGATCAGAGGGTTATATTTTTTTATCTCTTACAATTATCATTATTGTTTTGAAAAGCAAGGCTGCTTGTGTGGTTGAAGATTTTTTTTTAGCAAATTGAATTTCCAGGATGGAAGGAACCAAAAATGGCTTGATTTTTTTCTTTTATTACCTTCTCCAGTATTTTTATTGGAAGTGGTCCCATGGATTTAGGTCTTATGTCTTCAAGTGCAGGAATTTTCTTGTTTTTTTTATTGTAAGGTACTATCGCTATGGGGTACACTCCATGTACATACCTAATTTCTTGAGCTAGATGGTTTGCCAGATTACAAAGATATTTTGAAGTGAATTGGTTAAGGTGTTTTAAGACAAAAAGTGGTATTTCTGGGCTTCCAGGGTGATAGTTATTGTTAAATTCATTCATTTTTAATGAAGTCATCTACTGTGATGATTTGTCATTTTTTGGTGGTCCAAACACGTGTGCTGTACACTGTATTGGTGATGTTGATCGCAGTTTGACTCTAAAATGTTCGAACATAGGCAGTATCATATTTTGGCCAGCAAAGGTTCCTTTTTGTGTTTGTATGGTCATTGGTACTTTTATTTCAGGTGCATTTCCGAGGGCTCATTTTATGTATTTACGTAGTCATGTATGTTGCTGGGTGATGCATAATTTGTTTTTGGTTTTAATTTTTAGATACTCTTTTAGGAATTGACAAGTCTTATTATATTCTTGTGGTAAGTTGCTTATATAATTTTGGTTGTGTGGTTGTAGGTGTGATTACTGTAAGTTTTTAATGTATTTTATCAGTATATAATAGTAGTTTGGATGGTGATGGTTTGTTTATTACTACGTGGTTTATATTAAATGACAAAATGTTGATAAAAGCTTGGTATTGTTGTATAGGGTCTAGTTTTATTTCTTTTACTTTCTCTAGCATTATATAGGTTTCAGAGAAGATAAATTCTGGAGTGGACTTGGGGAGTAGGATTCTGATTGTTTTTGTTAGTGGAGAAGTGTTAGATTGCATCTTATTTAGATTAATAGTCATTATTTGTGCTGAGTGATCTGAGAAGCCTGATGGGATGAGGTTTATTTTCATTAAATGATATAGGCTTGGTGATGAGGTTTATTTTCATTAAATGATATAGGCTTGGTGAATAGTAGCATAAGTCTATCAGTGATTTAAACTGACTATTGTGGAATGAGACAGCATCATGAAGAAGGAAACCTTATCCACTCATTAGCGGAACTTGTATTTTATGGAGCCATTTTTTGTATATTCATGATATGATGTGTTGCAGTCATTAACCAAAATGGTGTGATTTGCCGTGGTGGCCAGTCTGGAATTTATTGTCATGATTATTGTTTCAATTCTTTGTTTATTTATTGGCATATATATAAATATTACATTGATTGTTGTTATTCTGTGACTGAGAGTAGTGATTAGGAGATTTGAATCAGTGTAAGTGATTTTGAAAGTTTGAAACGGACAATGATTTGCATTTATTAGGGCAGATCCTGCTGATGGTGTTGTTGCTTGCATCTCTGGAACCTGCATAAAAGCCTTCAGTACCAAAGTATTTGGATGGGTCTATTTGTGACCCTGCATAGATTTTGGTTTCCAGTAGACCTGTAATCTGTGTTTTGATTTGTTGTATCCAGTGTTTTATTTTGTATATCTTTGGGGTTGGATTTAAATCCCTGATATTGATTGTGGCAATTTTTATTTTCATTTTGGTTGTATATTATTATTTATGATTATTATGCTATGGGAGGTACACCATGTGCTCTTTGCAGTGATCTTATATTTGGAAAACAGCCAAGAATTAAATGTACTAAATGCAATAATAAGTTTCATAAAACATGTTTGAAATCTAATGGAATAATATTGCATAAAAATGAAATAGAAATGGAGTCCTATATTTGTGATAAATGTAATCATTCAAATAGTAATAACGTAATGGAAGTCAATGAAAACAAAATGGAGATTATTGTATCAGATATAAATGATTCGCAAGACTTGGATATTTTTGGTCAAAATTTATTAGGAAATGAAGGTAATGACATTTCTAAATTAATAGAAATTAATGCTATATCTAATCGTGATTTTGATAAAGGAGAAAAAAATCTATCTAAAATGGATAATAATTGTTTATCTTGTGAAAAATCTACGTTTTTATTGAATAGAATTTTAAATATTGTTACAGATTTATCAAGTGAAATTAAATTATTGAAAGAAGAAAATATTACGATAAAAAATATGTTATTAAATGCATCTGTTAATAATTTGGATATAAATAAAAATAATGATTATAGAAGCATAGACAGAAATTCTGTTGTTTTTAATAAAAAAGAAAGTCAACTTATTTTAAAGCATAAAGAAAAGCAAACGCCTGAACTTATTGTTTCTGATTTAAATTTTCCTCCACTTTCTACTATAAATAGAAGTGAAGGAGTTGATCAATTAAAAAAGGAGGCAGTTTTTAGTGTCACTGATAGATCAAGTTCTAAATTTAATGAACAGCAGAATAAAGCAATTAAAGTGAAGGTTGGTCAGTCAGATATGAAAACAAATGTAACGTCAGATGAATCGTCTGGGATTTCTAATCAAGATAGCACCTCTAAAAACTCATATGCCTTTTATTTGAAAGATTGTGCAGATAAAGAAAATGATGGTTTTAAAACTGTATTTTATCGTAAAAATAAGAATAAAAATATTAAAAATTCAAGTTCTTCACCTATTATAGGAAATCAGGTTAATCATGTTTTAAAAGCTATTAAGACAAGAAAGAAATTTAAAAAAAATTTTCTAACTAGAATGGATAATGACACCTCTGTTGAAGATGTGACTGCTCATTTGAAAAAATGTTTTAGATATAAATAGTGTGTGTTATAAACTGAATACAAAATCTAAAAAATATTCTTCATTTTATTTATCTATAGAGGAATCTGAATCTGATAAAGTTTTGGTTGGTAACGTTTGGCCTTTGTCAGCAGTCATATTGCCCTTCTATGGAGATTTAAAATATTTAAGAAATTTTAATGTTGATAGTACACAGGATAATGCTATATTAAATATTAATAAGATTATTGAAGAAAAGACAGAAGATATTATATTGACTGATAATGTTGATGAAATTAGCACTATAGTGCAAGATATAAATTTGCAAAATAATCTGTGTAATAAATAGCAATTCATGAATTGTTATTATCAAAATGTTCGTGGTCTTAGAACTAAGACAATTGATTTTAAATTTGAATTGTTATTAAATGAATATGATATTATCTTTTTAACAGAGACTTGGTTAAAAGAAGAAATTGATAATATTAGTATATTTGATGATAGGTATTGTGTGTATAGATGTGATAGAAATTATAATTATGAAACAAGAGGAGGTGGTACTTTGATTTCTATTAAAAAAGACATAAAGCATAAACAGATAATTATTAATGATAATAATATTGAATCTTGTTGGATTGAAGTTAGTTTAAAAAACAAAAATAAAATATTGTTAGGTACTATATATATCTTCGACCTACTTTGTCAATGAATGATTTAGATGCATATTTAGTTAAGGTTGAGGATATATTGGTGAAATATAAATATGATATTATTATAGTTGGGGATTTTAATGAAGCTGATTACTCAAGACATAGTAATAAGAATGTTGATAATAGTAAACTTTATAGATTAAAAATTTTTGTTGAGTTGGTTAGTTTAATTCAACTTAATAGTATTATTAATTTTAGGGGGGGGTATGTTGGATTTATTGTTTAGCACTAAGAATGATTTGAAGTGCAAAGAGGCTGATCAAGCTCTTTTGCCCCCTGATCCTTATCATCCACCTTTGGAATTTGTAATAGATGGTTCTCATGAACATATAAAGCCTATGGTAAATAGTAAGAGAGATTACAAACATGGTGACTATTATGGCCTTTATAAAGCTTTTGAGGACATTGATTGGAATGTAATTTTGATGGAAAATGATCCAAATATAGCGGCAAATAATTTTGTTGGTATAGTTCAAAATTGTCTAGATCAATATATTCCTGTTAGGCATTATTTAAATACTAATAACAAATATCCTAAATGGTTTTCTAGGGAATTGTGTAAGGGCTTAAATAGAAAGCACAAATATCATAGGTTATATAAACTAACTAATGATAAAGAATTGTATAAGAAATTTAGTGGTTTGCGTGCTTATACTAAAACTCTTATGAAAAGAGATTATAATAATAATTTAAATAGAGTTGAAGAAAATTTTAGGAATAATCCACAAATGTTTTGGAATTATATAAAAGATCTTAATATTGTTGGAAGTAAAAGTTGTAGATATAATGTAATTAGGCCTTCTATGGATGATCTAGTCAATCATTTTACTAATATGTACTTAGATACTTCAAGTAATGATAATATGGTTGATATTAAATTTAATAAAGAAAGTTTTTGGAATATAGATGTTAATAAAATTGCAATTCCTGAAGTGTTTACTGCAATTTCTAAACTTAAATCGAAATCTTCTATGGGATATGATAATATTCCTAATTTTATTATCAAGGGTTGTGCTGAATGTTTGGTAGCACCATTGCATTATATTATTAATTTATCAATTGAGAAAACTATTATTCCTGATATATTTAAGATAGCTAAAATTATACCAATTTTTAAAAAAGGGGATAGATCTGATTCGGGTAATTATAGACCTATTTCAATTCTGTCACCTTTTGCTAGAATTTATGAAAGGTGTATTTATAGTAATATTATTGTAGATATGATTAAGGTATTACCTAGTTATCAGCATGGTTTTTTACCTGGTAGATCTGCTGAAACTAATTTAATGGTGATATCTGATCATATTGCTCATGCCTTATCTGATCAGAAGCAATTAGATGTTGTATATTTTGATATGACTCAGGCATTTGACAAAGTTTCATATATTAGACTTTTGTATAAACTTAAAATGTTGGGTGTTAGTCCTCATTTAGTTGAGTGGTTTTCCAATTATTTGAGGGGTCGAAAATCTTAAGTACATATGGATAAAACTAATTCTCTTTTTTTTGATAATATGATAGGTGTTCCTCAGGGTGGAATATTAGCACCATTGCTTTTTAATGTTTATATGTGTGATCTTGATCATAGCATAAAAAATAGTATGATACTTACTTATGCTGATGATTGTAAGTTATTTAAAAGAATTATTACTTATAGTGATCATATTGAGGTTCAAAAGGATATAGATAGTTTTATTATATGGTGTAGGTATAACAACATGGAGATTAACATTAATAAAACATGCATTGTTTCCTATACTAATAAAACTGAAAAATCTGTTTATCAATATAAAATTGAGAATGGTGTTATTAAATATAAAGAGACTGTATCTGATTTAGGAATTATATTTTGTAGCAATTTTACTTTTAATGCACATATTAAATGTATTATTAATAAAGCATACAGAAAGATGGGCTGTATTTTGAGATATGGGAGAGATTTATCTATTTCCATAAAATATAGGTTACTTTTTTCTCTTGTTGTTACAGTTTTAGAATATAATTCTTGTATATGGAACTTCAATCTGATTAATATTCAGTCTAAAATATATAATATTGAAAAAAGATTTAATAAATTAATAATGGGTGAATGTCAAACTGTCAAAACAGTATTGAAAGAAAGGAGAATGTTGAAGGATATGATATTACTGAAAAAGTTGATTGATGGGAAAATTGATGTCAGTAACTGTATATCAAAAATAGAATTGAAAGTACCTTGTCGCTTATTAAGAGAAATGCAAACTTTCAAGATTAGTATATGTAAAAATACTTTCTTTGGTAAATCAGTTATTAATAGATTGCAAATGGTATATAATCTAACTTTTAATAATATTGATATTTTTTGAGATCAATTTGTGATGAATGTTAAAAAACAACTAAATGTATAGTTATGAACATATATGTATATATAATTTTATGTATTTAGCTTGTATTTGATTATAATTGTTTTTTTTTTGTTTTTTTTAAATTTTAATTATTATCATTGTTATTATTATTATTTTTTTTTTTATTGTGTATTTCTGTTAAAGTGTAAATGTTGAAATGCACATAATAAATGGATATTGAATTGAATTGAATTGAATTTGACTTTAATTGGTTTGTGTTTTTTTTTACTTATTTTGGATTGTGTGGTGTGCCTGATTCGATTATATATATATTTTTTATGGTAATTTGGCTTTGATCGGTCACTATTTTTTTTTACTTGTTTTTGGATTGCATTGTGCACCTGATTCATCTTCATAGTGATGATTAGTATCTTCATCAAAGGTTTCACTAGTCTGATATGTGCGCTCAGAGCGGGCGATTATGTCTTTTTCTGATGTTACTTTCTTATTACATATATATATATATATATATATTTGGTAGTTGGCCTAGCTTCTTTTTTGCTCTTTTTCTATTACTATGTTTTGTAGTATATCTTGTGTTATTTTTTCCAAGATTTCTGTTGCTGTATTATTTCTAATTGTTTGTTTTAGTGGTGAGTTGGAATAATTGTTAGTGTTTTCATTTTTGTTTGTAAAATCATCTTATTCCATGTGAGTTTCTATGTCTGTGATATTTTCATAGTCCTTTATTTGTTCTTCAGTGTTTAATTACAGCTCATTATTTGTTTCATCTTCTATTCTTTTTTTTTTTTTATGTTTTCCGGTTCTATATTTTCTTTTGTGATTATATTTTGATTTTCAATTTTTTCCTGTGATTGTTTACTACTGATGAGTTTGGTTATCCTGTTTTTCCACTCTTCATTTTTATTAATCTTTTCAGTTGTAAAGTTTAGTGGTTCATTCTTATCTTGATTCATGATTCTTTTTTCCTGCTTTTTTTGTTATAGAAAACTTACATGTATCTTGCTGCTTTCTGCATTATTTATTGGTTGGTTTTTGCTTGGTTGGTTTAGATCTGGAGTTTCCTTTGTTTGCTGGTCACTTCTGTAGTCTTTCCTAGTATGGCAGTCTCCTGCCAGATGGCTTCTTTCTCCACACGTGTAGAACTGTGACCTGAGTCCTTTTATTAGAAGGGTGAGTACTGCTTCTTGGTCAATAATCTGGTTAGGAATTTTTTCAGGGTTGATATTTTCATTTAGTTTAATTTTGAAATAGAAGCTGTTGGTGTGTATCGGGATTGGAGTATCACTACATTAGTTAGGCTTGATATAAATTGGCTGACCATAGGATTAAATTAGTTTGGTAAAGTTTTGGATGCTATATCCAAGATATATGTTTTTTAAATTACCTGTGTAGTAGTTTTGTATATTTTGGCAACCACCACTAAGGCATAATTTTCTAATGTTCGGATTTTATTTGAAATGCTTCACACTGATTTTTGTTGTAAAATTCTATTGCTAATATTTGGAGTTAGGATGTTCTCCAATAGTCATGACACTCGTCCCATAATAGCTTCATTGTTAATTCTTTAAATAGGAGTTCTCTAGGGAATTTATAGAGAGAGAGATTTTTGTCTGTAACTGCTAGGATTAACGATTTATCAGAAAAAAATTTCTTAAAACTATTAAACAATTTTGGGAGTATGGTGTTATTAAATCTATAATTGATCTCTTTTATTTCTTCATTCGCGCAGCTCATCAATGGTGGTTCCATCTCATATTCATCACCGATATATATATATCATTTATGTTTATTTGATTTACTTTTTTAAATCGAGGAGATTGACTTAAATTGGTAT
This sequence comes from Epiperipatus broadwayi, assembly GCA_028023455.1. NCBI lineage: Eukaryota > Metazoa > Onychophora > Udeonychophora > Euonychophora > Peripatidae > Epiperipatus > Epiperipatus broadwayi. Next base: position 39,243 of record JAQFVV010013017.1, on the reverse strand, counting down.
TTTGCTTATTCTCTTGGTAGTGTATATTTGGTTTAGTAACATTTACATAGGTTTTTTGATTCGATATTATATTTTGCATTGTGTTGAGAGTTTTGGGGTTATTTGAGGCATCAATTTTAAATATCGACGCCATGTCTATATTTTGATGATGATTAATTATCACTTTAAAAACAATGAATTTCTTACCTTTTTTGTTTTAAATGCACTTCTAAAATCATTTGTAGTTGTTATCTTGGTTGAGGATTATTTTCTGTGCAGTTTTTAGTTGATTTATTTTCACCTTTTAAAATTTTTAGGTAACAATGTTAATCAGGTTGTTCCATTTTTTAGACAACAAGACTGCAAATGATGATGATGATGATGATATTATTATTATTGTTGTTGTTGTTGATGTTGTTGTTATTATTATTATTGTTGTTGCTGTTATTGTTGTTATTATTTTTCAAGAGGTAGATATTAACTTGTAGATTAAGTGTACGTCTTCATATGTTTATTGCTAGGATATCATTCCTTTATCAACAACGTGTTCATAAAATAAATATTGGAAATTTCTTATTAAATATAATATAAGAATCTTGAGATCATAATACTATAACTCTAGAAATAAGAACTTATACCTATTGCCAAAGAAAGGCAAAGTGCCATAAGAAATCAGTAAGATTTGAGTATGTTGGAATAGGGATGAGGGAAGAGATTTTTTATGAGAGAAATTAATTGTACCCTTGCTGCTTTGTGATTAGTGTTATGAATACTGACAGTTTTGCAAGAGTGAGTTGAGGTTTCTTCTCTTTTTAAATTTATTAGTAATTCTTGATAATGTTTATTGTTGTTGTTGTTGTAGCTCTGTGTTCTCAGCATGAATTACTATAGCAACAGAATAATTCTGAGCTTAGCTTTAGCTTTATTTAACTACTTCACTTTATATTTAATCTTAGCCATAGCTTTATAGAGTATTATCCTTGGTAGCCTTATTTAGCTTGTTAATCTCATTTAACAATTTGACTTATTGGCTTAAGTTAACCTTATTGAGCTTAATTTAGCTTGATGATTAGACATTAGCTTTAACAGGCTAACATACTATTTAAGCTAAATAAGTTAAAGATATCAAGCTAATAGGTCAGATAAGGTTAATGCTATAGTTCTGGCTAAAGCTCAGGGTTCTTTTGTTACTACCATAATTCATGTCAAGAACACCAAGAGCTACAACAATAACAATAATTACTAACATTATAAAGTATAACTAATAAATTTAAAAGGGGGAGACATCTCAACTCACTTTTGCAAAACTTGTAAAACTCTCAGTATTCTTAACACAAATCACAAAGTAGCAAAGGTACAATTAATTTTTTTTAATAATAAATCTCTTCCATCATTCCCATTCCAGAATTCTCTTACATCTTTAACTCCTTCTTTGTCATCATATTGCTATGATCCGATCCACATTTAATAAATAGTCAGCTTTCATAAATTTTACTGATTTGTTATGCCATTTTGCCTTTCCTTGGCAATAGATATGTTCTTATTCATAGAATTATAGTATTACAATCTCAGGGTTCTTATATTTAATATTAAAATTTTCTCAATGTCTATTTCATGAACATGTTGTTGTTAAAGGAATGATATCCTAGCAATAAACGAGAATACATATACACTTAATCGACAAGTTAATGTCTACCTCTTATTTAATAATAAGAAGAATTTAATAAATAATTTAACTAAGACAAAATGCATTAAATTCTAAATTTGGAATAATATAATCATCTTCTAGTATAGCATTAGAAATAATACCAAGAGTGGGACATGAGATTTTATGTCTACTCAAAATATTCATCAACAACATAAATAAATTTATTACATGGAAATAGACAATAATTGATCATAAACACAATCTTATTTAAATAAATTGCAGTTTATATTATATTGATCACTAGAATAAATAAAAAATATTTTATTTAATTTACATGTCTGAATGAATATTTGAAAATATTTGCGTTATAAAATAATGTTTGGATTTTTGGATATGGATTTAGTGAATACTAAGAACATTATAAAGACACTACACCAGATTAAGCAACAAAATAACATTTACTTACAATGAACAAAATTTTATAAACATGAAATACTATGGAAATCTGTTACAAAGAATTAAAAATATATATTTACAACAGTCTTACGCAATTGCTTGCAGGAGAATACTTTACAATTTCAAATTTATTCAAATTAATACATTACACGACTGAATTAAATATCAACAAAGAATGGTCTTAAGTGGACACGCACATTTGACCAGTAAAAATTATTATACTAAAATTTACCTTTCAAATTAAATACTTATTTTATCATTATTCTCAATAAATATTTTGTGCCATTCAAATAATTAAATTTTAATAAATTTGTGGTATACGCTTTATATCTTTTTTTAAGTTTTACTAATCACTCATTATTTATTAACTCAATGGTATCACCTGAAGATATAATAGATGTATATATGATAAATATGCATTTGTATATTTGTTTTAATTAATAAATATTTAATTGTTGTGTTTAATATAATCATACAAAAAACAACTATTGGCACAATAATGACTGGATATTGGCAGCTAACATTATTGGTGCATCAATAAAGAATTAAAGAATTGAATGCAAGTGGTTATTAAATAACTATAAAGGCAGGATCTTTCCCTCAATAGAAGTTTTAAAAAGTTAAACACTAGTAGTTACTCATTAACTATACAAAAAAACTGAAAATATATATTTTTTCCTCACAGCAGAAAGAAAGAAAAAAATCAATTGGCTAAAATTGGCTCATTAGAGGAGTTTGATCTGGTCTCTCCTGAAAATTGGCTATCTTACAAGGATTGAGTGCTTTTCATTATGTGGGAGCCTTTGATCAGGGTTAACTATCATTTTGAAATTCACTTGACAGCCTTCACACTGAACATATAAATCCAAAAACTTTATGCCTTTTTATATGTTTTCATATTCCATAGTCCACTGTAGCAATGACTTTGGAATCAGATCATGCTTTATTTCATTAATTTGCAATGACTTTGGAATCAGATCATGCTTTATTTCATTAATTTGCACTTCTGTGGGACACATAAGGACATCATCTGCTTATCCCATGTATAGCTGGTGGCTGCTTGAAGTACTTTGGAAGTCCATCTTCAAATTTCATTAATGCATTACTAGATATTATGCCATTCATGGGAAGTCTCATAGTCCACCTGTTTCCATTTTATAATATTGACCTTTATATAGGCCTGTTATGTCAACATTAATACACTTCCACCATTCAACAATCAGAAGTCAATTTTTTTAAGATTGTACTCTAATTTTACTAGAGCCACTTTGATTACTTTCATAGATTTTTTTCGTGGATATAGAATCATACAAATGTGTAATGTCCAGTGATGCAAGTTTGTCTTGGTTTTGTATTTTTAGATTTTTAATTATAATTACACATTCAAAAGATTAGTTAACAATGAATCTGCAAAATCTGAATTGTTTGATGAACCATTCATTTATCATTTTCTTGGCATTTTAATGATAGGCTCTTCCAAAGTCAATCATTAATCTCAGAGGGTACTGTATTTTATGTAATTCTGCATTTGCAAATATTCTGGGCAGAATTGCAGCAGTAAGGTATATTTTGAAATATTCACATTTAGTGAATGCTTTATTACAGATTTTTATAAGAATCAAAGAATATTTTGTAATAAGGCATTCACTGAATGTGAATATTTCAAAATATATCCTTTGGCTGCAATTCTGCCCAGAATATTTGAAAGTGAAAAATTACATAAAACACAGGGTTCTCTGAGGTTAGTGACTATCTTTGGAATAGTCTATTATTACAGTGCCACAAAATTGAAACTGAATGGCTCATTGACCAAATTGAATTTGGCATGTTCATTATTAAATCATCTTTTGAAGGCATAAACAAAATTGAACATCTAAAATTCAAAATCAAGACACACTTGCATCACTGGATATTACAGAATTTGATGGTTCTATATCCAGAAAATAATCTTTCAAAACAATCAAAAAGACTCTAGTAAAATCGAATACAATCCTAAAAAAAACTGACTTTATCATTGAATGTCTAAACTGGTTTAATGATGACATAACAGCCCTCTCTAATGGTCAATACTATGAAATGGAAGATGGGTGTGCTATGGAATATACCACAAACAGCATAATATGCAGCATAGCATAAACAAAAAACAAAGATGTCCTTTCAAAGTATGTCAAACAGACACCAAGCCTTTTATATATGTGATATGTAGAAACATCCTTATTTGTGTTCCAGAGGTGCAAATTAATGGAATAAAGCATGTCCTGATTCAGAAGTTGTCACTACAGTGGACTATAGAATGTAAAGACTTATGAAAAGGCATAAAGGTTTTAGATTTATATGTTCAGTGTGATTGTTGTCAATTGAATTACAAAATTATGGTTGAATCTGTCCACATGCAGGATGTTATACACCCAGAATTACTAATGCCCACTGCTCATATATTCACAGGACTCAAAGCATTTTTATGCAAATTTGAATCTGACTGGTGAAAGAATATAGAAATATACATTAAGATCTAATGCAACATAAGTTACAAATATATAGCACTCATAAAAATTGTTAAATTCTAGTTCAACTCACAGCATCAGCAAAATTTTCTCAGAAACATATAGCCTATTTTCACAAACACATTCTGAACTGCTTAATTAATAACACTAAAGACAAATCCCCCCCCCCCAGCAAGTTTTCCAGTTGGGTATTATATCACATGCAACAATACAAACTGTAATGCTGTTTATTTTGGTGAGTCTTAAGCCAATCTTGCATCAAGAATAGCCAAGCACAGATATTAATACAATAAGGCTAAAACTAATGCTGAAGTTAGATCTATATTCTTCAAACATGAAACCAAGCATGGTCATGTAAGTCAAAGAGACCTGGCACATCAACAATAATACCAATGCCATCAATAAGAAAGAGTTCTACATCTCCCTTTCAAAAAAATGGATTATATAAATCAACTCATTTACATTATATAATCTATGCACTTCACCTATAAATTATGTATTTTTCTTTAACTATAGTTGCTATGATTATGACTACAAGTTAGTCAAAGCATGCTTAGCATATTATGTCAAAAGAAATTTAGTATATTATGTTAAAACCAATAAACTTCTTAATATACACAACATACGTGGTTATTACTGAATATCATGCATGAGTTAAAACGAAAAAAATAAAGAAACTTGTTCAAGTTTTATATTATTAAATATATTTATTAAACTTGCATTCTATTTTTATATCTCTCTTTGAATTAAATTTATTATGTAACAGATTTTTCAGCAGGAATATAAATATTTATTTTTTAATTAGTCATTGCAAATACAGTTGTCTTTCACAATTTAGGAACAAAATTCACAAAAACTTTAAGAATTATTGCGAAGATATGTAAATTCATTTGCACTAAATTGAACATCTTATAGTTTTTAATATTTTATTATCTCAACTCATTTGAATTTGTGGTGCAAATTTAGAGTTTATTTTATTAAATATCTAAAAGTTTTATATTGTTCAGATTCAAGTTCTTAATTACATCCTCTTTATTTTTTAATAAATTCATCTTTTATATAGAATAATAAAAACATTGTTCTATATGTTTTGGATTAATTTCTCCTATGATAACAGCTTATTTATTGCACACAACAATAAAGTCACTTGATTACTTCATACAAAATAGTTTTAGCTGAATTATGATGATATTGTCATGAAACATAAGATACATTTATTGTAGTAAAGTACTTATTTGGGGGAGGGGGGTAACTTTGCATTAAAAAAATGTAAAATATGAAGAAAATTATTCTAAAAATATTTATTTGTTAATACCATAGATTCTTTTATAAATATGATAATAAGGTATTTATTTCTTTTTTATCAGCTTTTGCATTTTATTTTAGAAATATATTGTACATATATGTAACTCATTCCCTCATATATATATTCTTAAATTGAAAAAAAAAAATTCTTTTATATATAGATTTATGTGTGCGAGTATTATATATAGTTTATAGATGATAGATTAACAGGCAGTAGTGAATAGAAAGAAGGTTACAAGTAAATAATTATGGATTTACGAGAATCTAAATTTTATAATAAATAATAATAATTAAAACTAATCTTAGATGTAATTAATATGTTTAGTAAATAGGGATTTATAAAAAGTTGGATATAATGTGGTGAGATTCGTGATGATCATTCATCATCACTGGTAAATATTGATGATTGAGTCATAATTTTAACTATAATGGTATTTTAAGTAAATAACCATAAATGTATTTAAGTGCTAGGGAGTGTTGTGATTAAATCCCGGTTTAAACATACTGTGATTTGTTGTTATGAGTTCATTACTAAAGCTGTGGATGGAATCATCATCATCATCATTCATGATTATATTATGATGAATAATTAGATTAAATAATTAGGTTCAATGCCATATATGTAAGTAATAGTCTTCACTATGTTTGGAAGCCATTAGTAGAATCATACTTGCATCTGTATATCAATATACTTAAACTGAGCTAGTAATATCTATAAGAATGTTGGATATATAAATTTTATGGTATTGGGATCTTATAATTCTATTGACATGGATAGAATATAAGAATGTCATTTTTTGTTGTTGTTATTCATCCAAATGCATGTGTAGTAAAGAATGTACCAAATGGGTTTGAACCTGGTACACTATGGACAGATAATATTTATTTAGGTTTAAAACAATCTAGTGGTGCCTGGGGAAAACACATGTACTTAGCTAAACTGAATAAAAGTGATCAAGTCCCTTTTCCAACTTATTAACTTTCTTTGATATTTTTTTTAAGTTGTTATAGTGTGTGCGTGTGACCGTGAATGGTCTTGTATATATGGAAAGAGGAATGGTAAGAATTCTTTGTTGAAAGAACCTATTATTGGAGATAAGCATAATGCACTCCATGAATTTCACTGTAGTTTTATTCAGTTGTTATAGCTAATATTAGTTTATCTGATGACAATGGCTAGTGTATTTTGTTGGTTAAAATAACTTCCCAATATCAAAGTATTTTAAATCTTAAATGATGACAGTGATGAATTTTCATTTTTGATTTGTGTGTTGAGAAATGGGATAATTTATTTATCTCATTATTGGCGTGACTAAATTAATGTTTATGATAGTTGCAAACAAGTTATGGTGTTATATTTAATTAGTTACAAATGGACACCCAACTAAAGCATGATATGTATAGTACCATATTCTTATGCATATATTAGTGTATTCCTTACAAATTATAGTGGCTATCATTAGTAAATTCATTTTTTTTATTTGGTTACAATATATTAGCAATACTCATTTCTCTTCAATGGTAGTTAAGATAAAAAGCAAATGTGTTAAATGACATCAAAATACCTACATTATTTATTATTATTTTTATTTGTAAATGAAAATTAGTACAGTTGATTGTATTATGGTATTCATTGCATAGGAAAATATTGCAAACTAAAATTATAATCAGATATGTAGGAATTATTTACTTACTGTAAGTTGTTTTTCTTTTGTTTTTTGCTGATAAATGAAAATTTTTTCAAATGCATAAGAATACAAAATACTATTTTAATGAACTATCAAGAAATATTGCAGTACATATGTTCTATATGTTTTTTTACACCACATTTCTTTTTATATCTTTACGAAAGTGTTTCAAAATTATTATTTCAGTTTTTTTAATACACTAGAATTGAATAATTTCAGTTTTTTAATACACTAGAATTGACTATAAAATTCATTTTTTTATCAAAACAAAATAGAACTTAATATTAACATCATGACATTTAAAATATTATAGCTGTTAGTGAGAATTTTTGTAATGTTCTGCAAAATGAAAATAAATATCACATGATCAGCATTTCTTATGCTTGTTCTTAACTGTTATTAAAACAAGCAAAACTGAGCACTGCACCTAAATCTAAGATCTTTCAGATCCAAGGCTCCTCACCGATGAAGGCCACAAGCCAGAAAGTAGTCTGGGGATATTGGATGAGTAGACACTAGATGGGGATTTTATGCACAAGCCTTCTGGCATCCATTGATTACTCTGAATGGCAATATGTATAGAGAGTTTTGCCTGTTTTAATGTTTCAAAATGAAAATAACTGTATATTCACAGTCAGTGTTCTAATAACATGTTGTTATCTTAATTATCTGGATGCACTTGTTTTTTTTTTAATGGACAATTTCTTTTTCATATGAAAAACTATTATTGTGAAAGGTTTTGTGTATAATGGATAAAAGTATTTCATTTACTATAGTTTAAATGGGAGTGACATTAATTGTTAAGTAATAGTAATCAGTGATATTTTATTTATCAAAATTGAGAGGAAGAAAATGGAAATGGCTAGTATTAAACATTATTTTATTATAAAATAATATGTGAAAGAATATCTGATATTAAAGATTAATACAAAATTGAGATGATAAATGAACACATTATATTAAGTACTAAAAGATGCATTTATTAATTTGATATTCGCTTTTTACTGCTTATTCTGGATGACTCCACACTTTATTTTTTATATTATTATCCGCATTATTTTTATCACAATAGGATCTTATAATTTCTCAATTTCATTAAATTAACTTATATATATATATATATATTTGTGTGTGTGTAAATTAAAGTTCCAGTTTGATATTGCAAGGATTCTCAAATAACATAATGAATTGGTATTACAAAAAAGAATGACTCGTGGAGCTATTATTTCAGCTTTATTTTTGTATAAATTAGTGTGTAATAACTCCTGATTTGTTTACAATACATAAAAATTACAATACATAAATAAATTAAAATAATAAACCAAAATGATTTTTTAAGTAAAATAATAGAAGTGGCACATATTAAATCAATCACATTTCTCTAAAAAAAATAGTTGTAATGGAACTTGTTGCATCTTTTGTTTATTTTTATAAAAACAAATTTGTTTTCTTTATGGCTGATTTCAAAATAAGATTTTTTTTTTTTGTTTGTAATTAAATTAAAACTTTCTCATATATAAGATACACTTTATTCATTCTCTTAAGTTTGCTTTATGCTCTGAAGCTGTTCCAAATGAAATTTTTTATTTTTGAGAAAATGGGCAAATTTAAAAAACATGCGCATTAATTTTATTTACATTACAAAAAACCATGAGTGAATGAATTTGTAAAGGACTCGATAGTTAAAGTTTAGAGAGAGCATTCCAAGAGAAGAAAGTGGCACCATACCTGACAATTATATTTACATATGAAATTTATATCTTTCTAAGGAATTTGATAATTCTAATGTTTTTTTTTTGTTTCTTTTTTATTTATTTTGAATAATGTATAAGTGAATTACATATACTGAATCAGTTGGTGTAGCAGCAGTTCTGCTTAAATTTTATATAATTTCAATGCAAAAATTATTAAATAAGAAATCTTATATGGAAAAAATATCTACTTCATATTTCTGAGAATAAATAAAAAAGGATAAATGTGTATAATAAATTCCTACAACATAATTTTAAGAAAATGTAATTGGAAATTTTTAGAAAATGCTACATTATTTGTGGAAAGCATTATATGACAAATTTACCATCTGCTTTAATATAATTTTAGATCCATTTAAAAATTCCAATATTGAAAGTAAACCAACTGTTATTTGCAGGCATTTTTCTTTTAAATTTAGCTTCCAAATTGAAAGAGTTATGTGAGAGTTTTAAAGATAAAGATGATTTTTTTTTTTTTTGGGGGGGGGGATAATATAAAAAAATATTTGAATGTTTTAGTTATTTTTTTTATGCTTGATTTTATATTATTATTTACAGGCATTTGTTTGATTATTAAAAAAATTATTAAAATTATCTTATTTTCTGAAAGTGATGATGTAAAGACTCACTCATTAACAACTTGTAAATTATTTATTCCTTTTTTATTTTTTGTTTGTTTATGTAAAAGAAATAATTGTAATGTAATATTATTTTTTTGGAATATGTGCATGTGTGTACTTGCTGACATGTTCACTAATAGAGAGTTTCCATATGATATCCAAAATAATGACATATGAAATACAATTGATCAATAAATATTTGTTGTAAGATATATAAAAGCTATTAAATATAAGGTGATTGTAAATGAATAGGTAAAAGAAAATCTGATATTAAGGATTAACTATTTCAGAATCTAACTTTTCCTTTCTTATTTGAAAAGGTCTTAGTGAGATTCTTATCCATATTTGAACATTTTATTTTTACAATTAAATGTTTTTTATCATATATTGATTATCTTTACATTATTTATTTAAAATGTAAGCTTTCAAATGACAGTCATTCCAAAAAGTTAATATTTGAACTTTGTAAAATAGGAAAATTAAATGTTATGGAGTTCCTAACTATAACAATAGTGCTTTTATATTGGATATAATTGTTTCTGTTCAAAAAGTTAGTAGAATGAAATATTAGATATTTGAATTCCATATATTAAATTCAAAAGAAATTTGCAGTTAGATATCTTTAAAGAAAGAAAATACATGTTAAAATTAAATATTAAATTTATTGTTTTTAAAAAAAAAATTAAAATTTCTTTGACAGTATTGATAAAAAGCTATTCAGTAGTTGTCTCACCTACTGGATGAGCCACCAGGTGACGCTGCAGAACCACCAAGAAGCCTGTAAGTAATAAATTTCTATATAAAAATAGTTGAAATTGATGGAAAATTAAAATGCCTAAGGCAAGATATCAAAAGTAAGTAAAAATCAAGTAAAAAATTTCACCTAAGGCAAGTATAAAATCAAGTGAAATAATACGTAAATTTTTAAAAAGTACACACACAAGTGAAATAATACGTAAATTTTAAAAAAGTGCACACACACAAAATTGGTAAAAATACACAAAATAACCATTAAAATTAAAATGCCTAAGGCAAGATATCAAAAGTAAGTAAAAAATTAAGTAAAAAAATTAGCCTAAGGCCAGTAAAATAATCAAGTGAAATAATACGTAAATGTAAAAAAAGTACACACACACAAGTGAAATAATACGTAAATTGTAAAAAAAGTACACACACACAATCGGTAAAAATACATTAAAAATGAATCAATGGAAAATTAAAACACCTGAGGTGAGAAATGGATAATTAAAATGCCTAGGTCAACAAATAGAACAAATTCTCAAACCCCCACAAAAATTATAACACCTAAGGCAAACAAATCAAAAAATTAAAAATCAAACAAATTCTTCTAAAAAAAACGCTATGAAATTTGAATTAGGCAACAAAAACAGAAAAACCTTAATGGTAAAAGTCAAAAAATTAACAATGGCAGGCAGGTGGTGCTTCATTAAAATGGTGTGAGATTATATAAACTAAAAAGCAAAAAGAACATTACACGAGAGCTTCTATTTATCAAATTAATTATACTCTGCTTTATATGGATAAGCTTTCTATTAATTTTAATATCAAACATAATTGATAAATCATAAATATTAATATTATTTGTGCTCAAATATTTGTGTGTGTGTGTGTGTGTACTTTTTTTAAATTTACGTACTACTGGCCTTAGGCTAATTTTTTTACTTGATTTTTTACTTACTTTTGATATCTTGCCTTAGGCATTTTAATTTTAATGTTTTATTTTGTGTATTTTTTATCAATTTTGCGTGTGTGTACTTTTTTAAAATTTACGTATTATTTCACTTGATTTTACACTTGCCTTAGGCCCAATTTTTTACTTGATTTTTACTTACTTTTGATATTTTGCCTTAGGCATTTTAATTTTAATGGTTATTTTGTGTATTTTACACATTTTGTGTGTGTGTGTACTTTTTTTAAATTTACGTATTATTTCACTTGTGTGTGTGTATACTTTTTTAAAATTTATGTATTATTTCACTTGATTTTATACTTGCCTTAGGCAAAATTTTTTACTCGATTTTTACTTAATTTTGATATCTTGCCTTAGGCATTTTAATTTTCCATCGATTTCAGCTATTTTTGTATAGAAATTTATTACTTACAGGCTTCTTGGTGGTTCTGCAATGTCACCTGGTGGCTCATCCAGTAGGTGAGAAAACTACTAGCTATTCTATTTTACCGAGTAGAACTTCTATTTTGCATAATAAACTTTTTAACAACTTTTCTTAAAAATAAATGTTTCAAATAAGATCTAATTATAGTCACATGTTTTGCTTTTTAAATAAGTGTTTTACAAAAATATTGTATAAATAACCTTTAATATGTAAACAAATTAATGGAAATTACAATTTTACTTTTGGAATGAAAATTTTGGCTATTTGTCTTTGGGCTATACAATTCCCCAATCAAAAATTGTCATTTCTATTGAGATCAGAATGGGGTGAATCTGACTTCTTTTTTATCCAAATTACATATTGGAATTTTTTAAAGATCCATCTGATGCTGACATTATCAGATTTCTTTTTCAACTAATAATTTTAAAATGAATTCCATGGGAAAATAAAACTTCATTATTAATCAATCTAAGATTAAAGTTAGGCTCAAAATATCAAAGAAAAAATACAGCAATCATAGTACCATCATTACACCTAAACATGCCAAAATAAGTGATTTTCTAGCTGCTGAATAATAACTCATTAATACAAAATGGAAAAAAATTAGATGAACACTTTGCACTCATTTTTAAAACTAAAAAAAAAGATACAATAATTTGTGTCATTTATCTCTTATTCTGGATTTCTCTACACATCTATACACAATGACTCCATAATTTCATTATTATTTTAATACAAGGGCCAGAACGAAATACTTTAAAACTTTTTCAGATCATAGACATTGCTATCATTTGAAACTATTTAAAACTGTGTTTAATTGTAAAATAATAGTCCTTATTTAAATGAGATGACCAGATGAATCAAGAGACTAATTGTAAAAAATAATAAAATTAAAATAAAAAAAGAAATAATGAAGTCTAATCGAGGAAATATCGTTCTTTTGAGGTAAATAAGCTCATAAGTACCTTTTTTTAAAATTTAAATTTTATTTATTGAAGCTTAATTAATTATTTCTAAATCAAATAATTACAGGATGTTAATTTGATTTATAATATTTGTTATGCTTTAATTATAAATAATTATAAAAATAGTCCTATTTATTTATATCATAAGCATATGTGTAGTTATTTAAATTTGATCTTGTAATTTTTTTCTGGAATGACAAATTCTGCTATTTCATGCCTTATTTTAGACTTAAATCTTAAGCTTTGATTTTGTTCACTAACAAATATTATTTATTAAAGTTAAGATTGTAAATATTTTTTGAATTATTTTTAAGTTATTTAAATCTGTGTATTGGCTTATATATATATGTGTGTGTGTGTGTGTGTGTGTGTGTGTGTAATAGTATATACAGTGTGGTAGAGAAGTCTGGATGCTCTTGCGCTTTTCATCGTCTGTTTTTTTATTACAATATGCATATATCAAATATAATTTTTATACATTATAATGACGAAAATAAAATTAGGAATAAATTAGGAATATATATATATCCACATGCACACATTTTAAAACAATAATTTCTTCATTGATTATAGATAATAAAAATGCAAATAGAGTGTGATCTCCTAATTTTAACACAGAATGGGAGCATTGAATTAAAATTTTATTTTATTATTATATTAACAGTTCTCTGTTGAAAATATAAAATACCATTGTTTTTAATTACCAAATTATTCTATTTTATAATGAATCCAAATTACATAAGTAGATTAATATGTATTATTGTTTTTTTATTTAAATTATATATTCATTTATTTATATTTTAAAAAATCCCACATTGAATTGATATAATCATTTTTATTATGATTATTTTTTTTATGGATCTCAAATTCATCTTCAGATGTATGTTTTAATTCATTCAAGTTTGTTATTAATATTCCTATGCAAATATAATTACAACTTCTACCTTAAATGTTTACGGCTTTTTTCTGTTCTTTTTAGGACAAAATAGTATTAATTCTTTTTCATATTTGATACTTTTACTTCTTTTATTGTTTATTAAAATCAACAAAAATTATTTTATTCTTATTGTGAAATTTATGGGATTGTTTAACATTTTAATTTGTAATTAGAAGTATTACTTTTAAATGCTGTAATCATATAAAGTATGCTTAATTCAGCAATAGGACTTTGAATTTATTTATATTATTTTAATATTTAATTGAATATAAGTATAAAATATATATTTGGAGTTTAGATGTAACTATAAGGGACTTGAACTCGGACTATTAACATTGTTTTTCTTGATCTGTGGAGCTGCAGTTTTTATATATATATTTCGAATTTAAAAATGATTTTAATTACTGAAGTTTTTATCTTTTTTCCCCTTTATATATATAAGAATAACAATGTTGTTCGAATTAAACAAGGTTTTTTTAAAAAAAAAATAATTTAACAAACTGGTAAATCAAGGGAAAAAAGTGATAAAATTTAGTAATAAAAAATGTTTCAAATCTTCAGCCAACAGTAATAAAACTTATCAGGAGTTTTTTTTGTACTATCTTACAACTATTTTTAAATCAAAATTCAAAATCCAATTATTAATGGATTTTTTTAAACCTTTTTTTTTCCTTTCTTTTTTAAATCGTTTATAACAAACAGAAAAATTATTTTCCATTTCTAAATAAAAATGTGCCTATTATAAACCTTAGCTAATATAAATAAATTAAGAAATCTTACAAAATTAATATTATAATGAATAACAAAAAAGTTGTAAATAAATATATAGTTGCTTATAGATTTATCTATATTTAAATACTAATAAAAGAAAATACTCAATTACTTCTCTATAAAACTTTTAATATTTCAACCAGCAGATTGGTTTTCGTCAGAAAACAAATGTTTTATATATATTTAAGTTGCATTAATAATTTTTTTAATATAGCTATTTATAAATAAATGATTTTTAAAATTTTGTTGAATTACTTTTCTGCTATTATAATAGCTTTTGTTTTTCTGAAGAAAGCAATTACGAGAGAGTACCCAAAAGTAACCCAAATCATTTTCTGGTTTGTGTGTCCATTGTAGTATATGCTTTTGTTGTTACATATTTTTTGTAGGTGTCCTTCTTCTTCAATCTGCCTAATGACATCATCATGTGAAATCATGGTGCCACATAGCACTTTTTTTTTTATAAAGTGTGCTTTGCATATTTGGTGATTTTTATAATGACTGAAAAATTTAAACAATATGAAATTCTGTTTTCATTTAGAGAAAACAGCAGGGAAAAGAGTTGTAATGCTTGAAACAGATTACAAGCAAGCTGATCTCAGAAGAAACAGCTTTATGACTGGTTTCATTGAAATATTAAATTTGCCACTTCCCATGGTGAGTGAAATCCAAAGTCAAAATGGTTGTTTTCTATTCTCTGGTGTCAGCCGTTAGATGTCATTGATGCTAACCAAAAACATATACATATAACGATTCCAGGCCTGTGATTGATTTTATATAAAAATATTTGATTTAGATTTTTAATACAATATTATAATAACTAATAGTAAACTATATTAGTCTTTCATTTTGTTTTTTTAGTTTGTGTGTGTGTCTTTAAAGTTAAGGTATTTTTTTAAGAGAAAATAAATATTTTTATTAAAAATTAATATGTAATTATATATATAAAGTAACGTTATGTATATACTACAATTTATAATTGATACCCGACTACTTTAGTTTTTTTTCACAGTAATGAAGACTCACAAATATAAAAAGTAACATTATTTAAATAGTACAATTTAAAAATATTCCCCACTAATTTTTTTTGTTAAAAATAGTGGGTTGTTTTTGATAGTGTCAATCTATTAAAAGTAACCTTAAATTTAAATAGTAAATTTAGATTTATTATCAAAACAATTATTCTTTTTTTTTCCACAGTCATTAATACTCAGAAACTGTGTTGTTTTTGTTTGTGCATATATTTCTATAATGGATATAGTGTCATTATTTTAATACAAAATAATGCTGCTTGTATAAAATAGTAAAACATTTGGATAAAATATATTAAATAAATTAATAATTAATATACAAATAAAAAAATCTCACCTACATGTTCTTCTTTCTTGGTCTATTTGGAAAAAAAAAACCCAACAACATTGTCCGTGGCAAGAAAATTTGTCAAAAACACATGTTTTAGTGAAAAAACATCAATAACAAAAGAAATACTATAACTGGTTATTGAACTATGAGAACATATAAACAACAAACAAAAATTGAACAGTCGTCACCTACTTTGTAATTAGTTGCATCTCAAACAAGATCGCACTAAAAACATCTTCACCCTTGTGAAGATATCGTCACAGGAACTTGCACAAGTAATCATCCAGGCATTGCCTATGTGTTCCAAGCTGTTTACTGGTTTGGGATTTGAGTTAGCCCCATAAATGCTCAACGTTTTGGGTATGTGCACCTGTGTTAGGATCCACAAAGTTGTAGCAGTGGTTTACGCGCAGATGTTTAAATCTTGCTGCCTCCAGATCAGATGTTTTGTAACCCTTCCAGCAGTTGGAGTAGATGGTGGATCCTGGCTTTACATTGTCCTCTATGGCCTGCAGCAGTGTGGTGGCAGATTGAAATAGAACTACCATTGCAAAGCATTTTCTAGTCTCCTGGCACAACCCTCCAAAAATCCACTGCTGAGGAAGCATTCTGCCCTGGTGGTTCTTCCAATGACTGAAAAGGGTTTCATCAGCCTCAACAGATATTCCTGCTTCTCCGATTTGACAACCTGATCTTGACGAAAGGCTTTCACGGCACAGCTCGCAAAGAGCATCCTTTTACCTGACAAAGGTACTGTGACTCATCTCCAGATATTTTAGAGCATTTTCTACAGTCAGCTCTACATGGCTCCAATAATAAAGCAAACATAAAGATTTCATGAAGTGCATTTGAAATCCTTCACACCAGCTGCCTTTGCGAATAGAACACTTTCATCAACAACTATGCGATTTACATATAAAAGTCCACAGATCTTTATTAACCTGAATTTGCATTTCCTCACCACACACACACACATCTTCTGTTTCAACAGGATATTGTTCTTTTGTAAAAATGCCACAGCACCGGCTTCAGTTGATGGCAATTGCCACAGCTTCAAATACTCAGAGTTAGAGGTGGCCATCTTATTTGTTATTTAACAAATTCTCATGAGAATGTTGTTCTTCATGTGATTGTCAAATAACTGCTGTCATGTACCCTTTAAAATAACTTTTTGAGGGTTACACATTCGTAATGGAACCTTCATGTCATTATTAATAAACTTACAACACTAAAGTAAGTTACAGCACATTATATATATATATATATATATATAATGTATATATATATATATATATATATATATATATATATAATCAAATTTTAAAAATACAAATAATATTCTTTCACTCCAACATAAATTGAACAATTTAGACTACATTCTTACCATACTCTACTGGAAATATATTTTTACACATACCTTGCCAATATAATATTACATATATTATACAAATGAAATAAACATTCTTAAGACATTAAATATTCTTATGTATTATTTATAATCTACTATTGTGAATGCATAATAACTTTATCAAAACTATAAACTTTATTTGTACATTCATTTTTTTAAAATGAATAATGTCAATTCACAATTTTTATATAACAATAAATAATAAAGGTTTCTTGCTTCAATGTTATTGTTGCATAGTAACATTACAATGCTGCCAGGTTAATATATTTACTATTAAAATCAAACAAAAACAAATTTACAAGTGACATTTCACTACATATTGAAATTTATTTGAAATTTCAGTTGGCACAATGTATATATGCTGTGATAGTGTGGTTGTTGTTGAATTGTGAAGAAATTATTTAAGACTTAGTGCAGCTTACAAAAAGATCAGATTTTTGAAATTATTTTCCTATAGATTGATCTTGTATTAATATTTCATGCTTATTACTTATTTACTTTTTAGATGCTTGTTCAATGCCATGTATATAACATTTAATAAACATGAAATTAATATAGTCTAATGTTTATGTAATTAGAGAAGTAATACATTCTTTCTCAGTTGTGAATAAATAAAAAAAATTTGTAATAATAAACAGTCATCAAGAGTAGTCTATATTACTTATTCTTTAAGCTTTTGATGTTTATAAGCTTACCTCTGTCAACAATGGTGACAATTCAGAGTAAAACTAATCTAGCAACCAGATAAACATATCGCATTAATAATTATTAAATACTTAGTTAATTATACCCAAGAATGGAAATTAATTTTTTCCTTTATTGCCCTTGGTTTTAATACAATAATCAAGTAGAAATTGCTCCTTAATTACAAGTACATTAGGCTATGATAATTTTATGTTTATATTTATTAACTTTTATTTGATTATTAAAACAAAGATTCTGTTTACATCTTTGCATAGTTTGATTACTTGCTTAATAATTATTCATGCTATATTTTTATCTAGCTGATATATTAATTTTATTCTGAATTTTTACTACTATTGACAGAGATAGTAAACATATAAACATCAAAAGATTAAAGAATAAGTGCTTCATTCTTTTTTTGACCCTTTGCTAACATATAAAGTGTTATTTATTTATATCCTGAAGAAAAATGGTTCACTTCTTTTAATTATATATAGTACTGTATTTAATAAATGTGTAAAATATTGTTAGGGAATAATATCATTGGAATTTTAAGAGAAAGTTTTAAATGTAAAATCATGTAAACAAAATGTATGAAATAAAAATAATGAGTATGTATGAGTTTTCAAGTAAACCAAGATGGCAGTCTGTAGTTTTGATAAATATATAATTTCAGGGGCCTCCAAAAAATGTTTATTTTTTAGTACTGGTATTTTAAAAAAAGAAATCATTGTGGAAAAATTAATTATAAAATTTACAGTTTATTTCCTTTTTTTTGGGGGGGGGGGGTTAAAGTATTAATAGAAAAATGAAAAAAATAAATAAATACAATATTTACACTTTATTTATGTTGGTGGAATGCAGTCATAACATGTTCTGTGAGAAGAAGGTCTCAAATTTTTATCATTATCACAATTTACCAAACAGCTACTGACAAAAAGAAACTCGCTGAATTGAACCAAAGTATGACAATGTTAAGAGTGTCTTGACATGTATCATGTTATATACATATATAAATAAAAAAAATTGAAATAAAGATTTTTAATGAAATTTATCAAAATGTATTTCTTTTTTTAAATTTAGCAATTGATTTATTAATTTTGTTTTAATTTAACAACTAGAATATCTTCAGTAGATTCTAGGCCCTTAAAACTATACATTTATCAAAAATACAGACTGCCATCTTGGTTTACTTGAAAATTCACAAGTACCAAATAATGTACGAAGAATTTTTTTGGAAGGAAAGGAGGAGCCTACATTGGTTATTTAGGCCGAAAAAGGAAACCATTTTAAGAAGAAATTTTTAGATGATAGACTAAAGACGGTCAAAGTAATGTATCTATCATAAGATATTGCATCTTTCCAAATTTATATAAAATGTAATCTAGACATAGTGATGTTATTTAAGTAGAGGGATTTGAACTTAGGATTTTTCAGTCTATATTCATTCTCCACTTTATCTCAAGCAATTGATGCACATGACCACATACATGTGAAGTGGAGGATGAATATAGACTGAAAAATCTTAAGTTTAAACCCCTCTACTTACATACATAAGAAATGAATTTAGAGTACATTCAATATAAGCAAATGATGTTATTTATATTGGTATTGTTTATGAAATAATTTAAAAGTGTTATTGAGAAAGCCTGTTAACTTTTTGTAAAGAGGATAATATAATAATAATGATTACAGATGGTTCTTTGCTTGATAATTTTTTTGTGGCTTTTGCATAATATGAATATTACTTAAGTTGCATTTTTTATCCAAAATATGTTTACTTTTAATTATGTGCAAATATGAAAAGACTTCTTAACAAAAGAAAATAATTACTGTATCACAGTTAACATCACACAAGATATAAGATGCAGCTATTGAAAGCTATTCTGACTAGAACAGAATATTTTTAAAAGTGTTTGTGTTTTATACAAATTGTTTTCATAAGTTGAATTTTTGTAAATCTGGTATAACTCAATAGAAGGCTTTCTTTATTTGGTTTAAAAAATATCAAAAAACAATTTATATTTGAAGATTTTCAGTATAATACAATTAGATTTTAGTCACGTTATCTCTTAATCCATAATGAGTTTATATTGTCCAAAGAGTATTTTCATATCTCAAAACTGATATCAGTTTTGATCAAATTTAACTGCTATAATTTCAACTATTTTTAATAACGCAATAAAAAGAAGAGAAGAAATAAAATAAGATGGAGGACCAATAGTTGAATTATTATTAGAGAAATATATAAAATTATAATACTATATTTTACCTTATTTTCAAAAAATTTCATAGAACAGAAGATTAAACCATTTTCAAAATTCTGATAAAAATGTAAACATTTACAAAAAAGTTGTAGAAGAATTTAATCATTTACAAAATAGCATTCCATCTGTAAAGCGCATATGCCGCGGTATAAGCTATGTTATTATTATAAAATAAGTTGTGAAAGAATTAGCTATATATCAGTAATTATGAAAATTATTAATCTAGTGATGTGAAGTAATCAAGATTAATGCCACAAAATGGACACTTGTTCCAGACTTATACCAATAGCAGAGATTTTCCTTTGTCCAACAGAAAAAAATTATATATTTCTTCTTTTTGGATCACTAATTCCGAACAACATAAGCTTACAAGGAAGCAAACTTATCTTTATTAAAATCCTGGGTTCCCGAAGGTAAATATAATTTTTTTTGCATTAAGTGAACTTAGAATTGCCTATCATTACTCTCAAAAATGTTTATTCATTGTTAAAAATATCTATTAAACTGTACTATACAACTGTATTCTTTTACATTCTACTCCATATTTATATTATCTGTTATATTTAGTAATTTTTTTTCTTTGTGTTAGATTTTGATGTGTGGTTTTTTTTTTTGTCTTTAATGAATATTTAATTTAATAAAATAAAAAGGAATAAATTGTGTACTTACTTTGAAACCGTAATCATTTGCTGAACATTAGTGAATAGATTTATCGTTTATATTTGCCTATTTCTTTTTTCCTGTCAACATACCTCACAAAACTAGCTAAATATGTCGTACGTGAATAAGCACATATATTAAATATATTTTAAACTCGAACCTTAAGTTAGATGAAGAAATTTTATTGCTTATTAATGGGATGAATGCTCAGAGGAGAGGAAGCCAAAGCAGCTTATATTTAAATTATATGTAATCTAGTTTGATAGACATAGAAAGAGGGGGAAAAGATCATTCATATATATAAATTTCACCGTATATCTCCGTTCATCTGATAGGTTTCCTCCCAACCCTGAGAGCGAGCTAGTTAGGGTCGGGCATCTTATTAGTGATATTTTGAGATCATCTAGAATAGTAGGGGAAAGTATAATTCTTGCTGCATTAGTGAGATTGGCACTTGAGGTCAGTTGCTACCTGACGCTCATAAATATACTTTTTTTAGAGGTTTTTTTTTTGTTTGTTTGTTGTACTGATGGAATGGTGGCACCGTGGAAAATTCCTATCTCGCATTCTTATATAGAATATACGCATGATATATAAGTTTGACTTATAAAATTTCTTAAAGAAAATTGAGTCATATTTGAATTCAATATGGTAGACAGTGTTCAAATACTGCCTACTAATGTTATGGCAACTAAACAGCCATAGTTTTATATTCACTATCGCAGACATTGTAATTGATACTGGAGTCGCCTGTTAAAATGGGAACTGATAGTTGGTACTGAATCCCATGAGTAATTACATATTCAGGCCGCGACCCTTATTTAGTTTATGTAGCACCATAGTCTCTGAAGCTATTCTGCAAATCACCAGTTCGCCCTGCATATTATTATTCAGTAGAGCATTCATCTGAACTCCTGGTCTAGTTTATATATAAAATGATCTGCATAGGGGCACATTATTAGTATGTAATTTTAATAAATAAGTTATATTTGTCATTCTTGTAAACTTAATTCTTAGCAAAACCTCCTAGGAATGGCATAGCATAATTTAGGCAAGAGTAAAAACCATAGATAAAATATTAATTTGTAATAACTTAAAATTAAATGATTTAAAGTGCATAAAAGATGAGACCTTATATTTAACTTTGCTTATCTTAAAAACACCTGTGCATATAAAATCCCAATTCACTTTCATTGTATTAATTAACTTATAGTTTAACAGTTAAATATCTTAAAAACTTATAAGTAGTTTAGTGTGTTATTCATAATTTATTCCTAAATCTTAGCCAAATCTATTTTAATTTAGTGTTAGTTATTAATATATGCATTATTTTGTCAGCCGTGTGTGTGTGTGGGTGTGTGTTTAGTTAATTTAGTATTAATTTAGTCATTATTCCCGAGTCTCATACTTCACCCTTTGCTACTGCCGACACATGAATTAAAAGAGGCCGAGTCTAGTCTCTTATCTGTCATCCATAGAGTAGTAAATCACAGAGCATTGGTGAAGGAACTGAGATGCGATCTGATTCGAGGTCTCAATCCCTCATATAGATCAGCTTTGTGATAATTTTCCAAAACTCTGGATTTTGTTGTGTGAATCTGCAAATATGACCGTTACAATATGAATATGTTTAAACAAAATTATTATAAAATTAAATTGTGTGTGGTATTAGTGTTGGAGAGCAATTTATTACCTTGCATCAGAATTAATTTTTATTGGTTAAGTGACAAATAGAAAAAAAAAAGTAACAATATTTAATTATTATAAATAGTGTCACCATTGTAATATAATTTATTTTAGTATCTATTTCGGCTTTTTAAGGCTCAATCATAATATAAAGTCATTTATGTAACAGTAGATATGTATTTGAAATAATATATAGAAACTGTAATCAAAAATGTCTTAATCATAAATAATATTTATAATCATATTCTTGATAAACGTGTAAATTGTTAAATCGTTAAAAGAAGAAATGTGTTAAACTGTTTATGTTTATTTTAATAAAGCTATTAGCTTAAGGTTGTGAACAAAAAGTAGTAAAAAGAATAATTAAAAACTGTTATAAAATAACTAACTGACAAATCCTGCAGTGAAGTGAAAATCATGACTCACATGAGAGTTAATAAAAACTACAATTTTCATTTGCACATCCAGTAGGCTTTTCCAACATAAAGTCAAATTAATGTTTCAAATAAATTAAAGTGAAACTTTTTTATTATTATTTATAAAGTAAAGAAATTAGATATCCTTGTAAGAAATGAAAATAATATTTATAAATATAACTTTTACGGTTTGATGTGTACTTGTAATTTTTTATCACTGACTTTAGATTTTTAAATTTCTCTTAAAAATATTCTATAAAAATAATATTGTTACATTTTCATTTATCATTGTCAAACTTCCTCCACTCACAACTTTGACGCCATCCATTTCAGATAAATACACTAATGATTATTACTAATCATTTTCGAAACTAGAGATTATCTCTAGCACAGATAGATATAAACTTTAAACCTCAGTTAAAGATTAATATATCTGATTTTTTTAAATTTACACACACGGAGTTATTCATCTTTCTTTGTCCCGTGTGTAATATCTTTATAGATATAATAAACATCTCCATACTTCCCCATTCTTTTTAAATTCATATAAATAAAGATATAATAAAAGGCAAATGACTATTTGTCTTTTATTATATCTTTATTTATATGAATTTTTAAAAAAAATGGGGAGGTATGGAGGTGTTTATTATATCTATAAAAATAATAATATACTATGCTTGAAACTTTTTGTTTCAATATAATTTATTTTATTATACTATATCCAGTATTAGCTATATAAATAACTCTCTACTCGTTTGTTTATACTTTAAATATTGATATCTTAAAAAATGAAATAAAATTACCATTTCTGTGTATTCTGATATTCTTGATTCCCTGATCTTTTTTGGAGAAACATTTTTTTTCCAAATTAAATAATCATATAAAAGTAATTCAACAATATTATCTTTTACCCCACATTATAAACTTTATAAATTTATTTCATATATTGATAAGCATATATATATATTCTTTTTTTAATATTTTTAATATTTTATGTATATATCAAATGGGTTTTTTACATCTTTGTGAAATAACAAATAGGAAGCTATTCATATAAAGAAAGATTAGGTAAATAATTCTGGACTGTCTTGGTGCAGATATCAAAATTCGCATATAGTAGTGAATCTCGTGATTCATTTTTAAGACAGATATAAAGTATAGATGCATTCAACTTTTATATGTAACATTATATAACTAAAGAAGTAAAAACACCATACTTTCTCTTTTAATAATTGAAAAACTTTTTATTATATTTAAAACAATTCAGCCAAATTTAGCTGGCCATCATTAGAAATAAATCTAATTTAAATAAGCAAACCATGACTAGACTAGAATAAAAGTATTCCATTAATATTATCAGAAAAATACAAATAATAATTTTTTTTTTTTTTCAAGAATATTTTTATTCTAGTTTTGATATTTGTATAATAATTTAATTATTTAAATCAATTGTTTCTGAAAGTGGCTAACTAAATTTCACCAAAATATCAAAATATAGTAATAAAATATTGACAGAAACAGTACAAATCCTGATTTTCTGCTTTATATTGCTAGCAAGAAGATAGTAGAGGTTTAAAAATAAAAATGTATGCCAATAAACATTTTTCAGAAATTTTTTTAAAATGAATTAAAAAAAAAAAAAAAGTTTAACAATTTTTGTTAAATAACAGATTATGTTTAGTACTATAAAATTGGGGAGGGGGGTGATTTAAGCTCAATTTTTGTTCTAATTAAATTTTGAAATATTATCTAAATAATTTCCACATTTATTTATATATAAAAATATATTGCACAAATATGTAATTTTTTATAATTATTTTATCTTACACAAATACATATAAATTTGTAATAAAAAATGTAAGGAATGCTGAAAATAATGCTTTTATATTATTTTTTAGCCTAGACATTAGTTCTGAACTAGAGCCTAAAATATTGATTATCAATAACCTGTCAGAAATGATGGGAAACCAGTTTGTAGAAATTCACAATTATTGATTTTTTTTTTTTTTTTAAGTTTTTAGAATTTTTATAACAAATGTAATTGAAAACCTTTGGAAACTAAGATAGTAATCTTAATCTATCAGTTTATAGTTTGAATGATAAATATACATGTGTATGTCCTTTTAATAATTGTTCATGTATATTAAAATTGAAATATATACTTTTAACTGTTATACTTTTTTTATTATAGACATATGAAGAATCTCAAAAATTAGAATATGCAAGCATTATTAAAAATTATATTCTTATTTTACTTTTGTTATTGTCTTCAAAAAAAAAAAACTATTTTGTGAAACACCTGCCCAATGTGTTGTTCTTTTTGGAAAAGTGAATGACAAAAGTTTGATGTCAAAATTTAAAAAAATATCAATTATTTACTATATTTTAAACTGGGATTTTTGTGGATTAAAAAATTAAATTGTCATAGGTTTATAAGAAGGATTAACATTTGAAATATCAATTTTATTGAACATTGCTATCTTTAGAGCATAAATAGTAAAATAACTATATGTCAAAATGTTAACAATTGTTATACAATAAATGAATTGTCAACTTTATTATTACTGACATTTTGTATTGTAATTATTTTATAATTTGTACTGAGATGATAATAAATGGACAATTGAAATTTTAAGTAAAATTTCAAGATATTATTTAAAAGACTATATGTGAAATAGATGGATGAAAATAAGGAATTTGTTGAAATTTTACGGAGAGCAGAAACTATATATGTAAAAAATGGATTAAACTCAGAGGTCATTCAATGGAGTTAATAATTGTTGAAAACAATAGTAATGATGATTTGATATGTGCAAAATTAATTACTCTTGCTTAAATTAATTAATGTATAATCTTAATAAATTATGATTTCCATTTTATAAACTGTGTAGTATTTTTATTTTTTAATACTTAAAATATCTAATTTTTAATTTAAAGTCTTACTTTTTTTTTTTAATTTCAATTTCCAAATATATAACTTTTTTAAAAAAACAAATATTTGTAAAAGTACTATTCATTTTATAAATTCCATATGATCACCATTCTTTATGCTTACACAAGCTGTTTTTCACAGAGGCTGTGATGTGATGTATTGTGGCTTCTCCTTAAAACGAAGTCAAGAATATCTCGGCAATTATGCCCAGATAAACCTGTTAGCCACTTTATTTTCCATTCCCCACTCTAAATTTTCCCATATTCTGCTCCATCCCATTTCCACAACATAATCTTTGTCACCTCTGTAACCTTTATATCTAAATCCTCTTTATCTTTTCCCAAACCCAGCATAAAAACCAATAATTCACTTTCTGTATAATCAATTTTTTCATATTTATTCTTGCATAACTTCATTATATGTATCCTTTCTGTTTTCAAGCATTTACATTCAATTAACAAATGCCTAATATTTTCTATTTCCTTCCTTTTCTTGATGTGATGATGTGATGTGATGTATTATGGCTTCTCCTTAAACGAATTCAAGAATATCTCAGCAATTATGCCCAGATAAACCTGTTAGCCACTTTATTTTACATTTCCCACTCTAAATTTACCCATAATCTGCTCTATCCCATTTCCACAACATAATCTTTGTCAACTCTATAACCTTTATATCTAAATCCCCCTTATCTTTTCCCAAACCCAGCATAAAAACCAATAATTCACTTTCTATTGATGCCTAGTGGCGCTCTCGTGTACCGCTGTTATATTTTTTAATCTCTGGAAAAATCAGACATGTTAAAAAAAATTTAAAATACTAAATAAAATATTAAAAAAATAGATCCAGATATATAAAATTTTAAAAAATTCAATTTATCAGAATAAGCTACTAGAAAATGTAAAAGATATATATTATATACGAAATTTACATTTATTTATTTTTATTTGGCTCCATATTGGACACCAAATGTAACCAGACTAGGGTTCCACCCCTCTGGTGGATTGTTTCCTGATGAACATATTGCAAGAAAAGAATGATTGGTGTTGCCCAATGCTGATGTCACCCCCCTTTACAATATTTTCTGCTCATCAGAGGATATAGCATTAAAGAGACTGACAACAGCTAGAGATTTGTTTGTTTCCCAAATGATGCCACTAGAGTTCCAGCTCACTATAACATTATTCACCCAGATCAAGTTATGCCAAACATAGTTCAGGAAACATGAAATTCTGGTCAACAAATACACTGATAGATGGGTACGTGAAATGAAATTGACAAGCTATATTAATTTTATGTAACAACAATTTATTTAAATAACAATACTTTAGATAATGACTTCTTCAAAAAAAGTTCATTGACGGTTCAGTGTCCATGGATCAATTAGTCCATTCCATCGGTAACTTCTCTGATGCTTAATTCCATCACTGGTGTTCATATAATGTCCATTATTTATATGACAGATATATGTGTATGCCTGTATGTCTCCACAGTAAGGCTAAGTTCATATTCCATTCAGTGCTTGGTCAGTGATCCTGTTCGGCCAGCAGTCATATAGCAGAAACTTACATATCAGTGTGTACATCACAGATACTTCCCTTAACATTCCACAAGTTTAAATTCTCATTCTGTAAATTTACATTCTCCTCATATGCACACACATATATAATTCATACATATATCCGTTGATTCTCTATTACAGTACACTCCTAGGAAAGTTTGATTTATATTTGAATTAATCTTTTCCATTCAATCATTTAGTAGTCAATATTCATATTCAAATATATCCACGTGTTCAACTCATGTATATAGATGTGCATCCTTTTAGTAAGTAAACTCATATATATATATATAAAACATTAATCCTTTCTCACTTAAAAGCATTTACAGTGTATACATATATCGAGTATGTCTATTTTAAATTAATCTTCACATTATAATTTCTATACTTCATTTAACAAATTACAATTTGACAGTTTGACACATATAACTTTATATTCTTTATTAAGGAAAAAATCAGTGAATGAAATTATATTCATTATTACATTTCACCATTTCTATTGGCATATTTCAGCTTTACCTTCTTCACTTTAATAACACTAGTAGTAATTATAATATTCTATCAATAAGAAATTATCTCGGTTTCATAACTGTTATCATATAACATTGATTTTTACCGCTACATTTGTCTCTAAATTTGATATGAATATTTTAGCATTTTGTCCAACTAATTATTTTAAATGACTCTATAACTACGTTTCACTTTATCATTTCCGAAATACTTTTCTTACCGCATTTTCGTAAATACTTTTAAATATTTCAATTGTCAAAACAACTATTTCATGTAATAATGGAGGTTCATTCTCTCTATACAGTAGCACCATTCAGTGCAATCCAGAGTAATCAATGGATGCAAAAAGGTTTGTGCATAAAATCCCCATGTAGTGTCTACTCATCCAATTACCCCAGACTAGTTTCTAGCTTGTGGCTTTCATCAGTGAAAAATAGTGATGATGTGGTGTTTAGTGATATATATTATTTATTAAAATGTTTTAAATGTGGTGCATAGTTGGGCACAGTGATAGAGCATCCATTTTGACATTGGGAAGTGCGGCGGAGGGTAGCACTCTAACTTCTTATGAACTCCGAGCAATAAACCTACTAGACTTTAGCTTGAAACAAAATTAATTGCTCGTTGTTTTTTGTATATTTTCTTCTTAATTCTTCTATTTTTTTTTCAGACTCAAATTTTAAATTATTTCCTCTTCATCTTACAGTCATAATCTATTTCTTTCATAAACTCACTGTTAAATTTTATTTTCCCTATTATTAATTCCATTTAAAAGATAGACATATCATACTGTTCTTTTTTCTTTTGTTTTCAAGCTTTCTCTCACTAGAGGGCTCTCAATACATTACCTTCAATTTTATTTAATAATACTCATTCTTGTTTCTGAACTTTTTAAAAACTTTAATTAAAATCATTTTCAATATCAATATGTCTTCTCTTTTTTTAATCTATCACTGTCCAATAATCAATATGATGAGTATCTTTAACATCATTTTCGATAGCTTGGTTCAGTGACTTAATATATTTCACATTTTCGAAAAGTTATGAGAATCCTGGTATGTGTTCAATACATCTACAGCCTAAAAATGACAGCTACTACAATTAATATGAAACTAATATCATTAAAACATACAAATAGTGACATTATATGTAATAATGTATGCATGTTGGCTTACATTCAACATAGTAATAAGCTTTTTTATTATGTCAAAACATAATATGTGATTATAATTCTATTTAGAAGATAATAAACCCCCATCACTATCACAGAATATAATATTAACAATGTCAAATGCTAGAATCTCATTCAAGTCACAAAATAAAGACTTTGAGAAAATAAGAAGGGGTTTCACCAAGATCTCTCCCGTACGCCAGCTCTGTAAAACTGACAATGAAACCCTCCAGCACTTTCTACTTAAATGTCCTGTTCTGCTTGGCATGAGACATGTCATCAACTTCCACCTTTCCTCACACAGGAATACCATCTTCAACCTCCAAGAATCCATAAAAACAGAGGTCTTCACAGCTATTAGACTGTCAGTTTTCGTCATCTATGCTCTCTGGTTGTTCTGATGTGCCATTATCTTTGACCAGAGAGTACACTCAGTAAATCAAAAGCTCTTGGACCTAATTAGCTCTCTCAAAACCAGAAATATCAAACTAGCCCCACCTCCACTCCTCACAGACACTTGGACAATCCTCAAACTCCCATCCTCTCAGCTTCTGTCATAGGACTCAATCATGAAGACATGCATTTCGGACCAGCCTGGACTACACACCATTTCCCCTTTCCACTTCCAATTCTTTTTTCACATGTATCCTTCCCCCCCTTATCATGTTGCTCCTGAAATTTCAATTTATCACCTAATCACTCCCTTGTAAACCTTTTTCTAATGGTATCTGTTTTTTTTTATGAATAAACATTCATCACTGAGAAAAATAATGACAGTCTTATTTTCAAACCTAAATGCATTTATATAGGTCAATCTTAAGTTTCTTAAAACAAGAGTCTAAATATGTTAAATCATTCACTTTATATCCATTTTTTTAATAATCATATTACCAACTATAAAATATAATTTACTTCTTGCTAATATTAGAAAATGTTAAACTATGTAATGATCATAAATTTTACTAGTGCAGTGTCAGATTTAAAAGATAATAAACCCTCACATTATATATGATTATGTTTATTATTTTTTGTCTTTAGCTTGCATTGAAAGGGCATAGATTTTATTCTTCTCTTTATTATCATTTATTCACCTGATGCGCTATTTTATGGAATAAAATGTTTTCTAATAGTAAAGATAAAGGTTTTTTGAAACTTCAAAAAATCACAAAGCAGCTGACTATATAGATTCTGACAGTATCAATAGATTTAATCAAAACAATTAGAGAAGTCATAGACTGCTAATAACAGGATTGCTATTACATTCCTATAAGAAACAAAGTATTGAAGAAAACAGATCATCAAGGTGTTTAATTGCAATGAATTTTTTGTTACATTTTCCCTTTCATTTTATTGAAAAATAAAGATATTCTACAGTAATTTTTTTAAATTTTTGAGTGAATGTGAAAGAGTGAACACACACAGTATATATGTAGTAAATATTCTCTCTTAATTTATTTTCAATAACTACATTATCTTTTTAAATTTTGTTTGAACTATAATCTTAATTTATATAAGCATACACATAAAAAGTGCCTATGTTTTATATATATTGAAATAAATATTTTCTGTGGATTGTTATTATAATAAAGAACAGAAATAAGATTATATCAATGTAAACAGAGATAACTTTTGCCTCTTATTGTTGCCAGGAAACTAACAATTACTACTAACTGACAATCTTCCTAAGGCTAAAAAAGTGTTTTCCATTAACTTATAATAGCTTTTTGTTGGAGTTTATTGCTAAAGTATGAAGAATTCATATGTGTGTGTTAAAAAATACTATGTATGCAATTGAGCAAGCAATACATATTGTTTTATAATCAAAGTTATCAATAAACTTGAGCTATGATATACAATGTAAATTATAGAAGAGAAAGGCTTGGAACAAACTAAAGCAGATATTACATTTTCTTTGTAATCATATGGAATAATTCTTTCAGAATTAAGCTCTATTTTTTATATTTCACTCTGCATCTATTGTAAGCTTGCATAACTAATTGGGGCTTAGTAACTCCTATTCTCTGCTGTTCCATCTGTAAAATCAGACTAATTTCAGGCTTATGATATTCCATCAGTAAGGAGTTTTGGAATTTTGATCTACAACTGGATTTTTATGTGATGTTTTTTAAACTCATTTCAAAATTTTGAAATAATTATTTACACAAAAATGTCAGAAAAATATCTTACTATATAAGATAGAATTATTTTTCATGAAGCAAATTATCCTGAAATTCTTAAAATAAAATAATCACACAGATGCAGTTTTAATCAAACATTTATTTATTCACCTGTAATAAATATAGTGGTAAATCCATTCTACCAAACCATGTATAGTTAATTAATACTAATTAACAAGGACAAAAGTAAATAGTAGTAATATTGGAATAAAAGTTAATATATAATATAATTAAGTATAGATCCTCATAGCATATGCTAAATCTTAACAAGTTTAAAAGATCCCCATGTTTTTCCCAAGCCAGAGCCATAATGCTCATTTTAATTAGCTTAATATAATATTAATCAAAATAATTTGTAATATTGCATATTATGATAATTAAAGTCAAAATAGGGTGTTGGACAAAATAAAACTGACCCACTTTAAAACAGAGATTTTTTTTCAGCTACAAACTTGATTAAGATAATCATTTAATAGGTGCTCAAAAACATTTATTGATACTTGCGGGGACTACTACTGGTAACAATCATACTTGGATCAATGGTACAAATATTAATTTACTCATACTAAGCAATATTATTATAAATCTTGTATAATTTTAGCTGAGATGTTGCCTTGCAAGCAAGTAGTTGGGTGCAGACAGTTGTGGGTTCGCCTCCCAGCCGATGCTATGATATATGGAAAAAAAAATTTAGTAGTTTTAATGAACGGAGTAGTAGATCCCCCCCCCCATTCCAAATATTAATCAAGTAATACGGGTAGGGTGACTAGACAGCCTGATGGTACCATTATATGTCCCGTATACTCATAGTTATTATTTGTCTTACACAAATAATTCATTGCAAAAATGATAGTTTTTTGGCCCTCTCTGTACATTTCAGTCTCTACAGTAAATATAAAACTTCAGACAAATTCTAGCACCAAAACAAAGATTGCTATTATGTTACAAAGCCGGGTTCTCAAGCTAAATGCGTCCTTGCATCCAACCTCGCCTTGGAGCATGCGCAGTTGGATTTTTGTAGGCTAAAATTTGAACAGCGCTCTCATTTGCTTTGATTGACAGTATAGTTTTTCTAGTTCCCAGTTGATATTAATAGGAATATTAATAACTCTAAACAATAGACAACATGCTAAAGAGGAAGTGTACTTAGAACGATAAATATACACAGGAATGGAGGTTTTTTTTTGGATGCAATGCCATAAAAATGATTGGTCGTCATGTCCTGATTTTTTGATTGAACTGATCTGATCACTCTAAATATGGGTTATGTAACAAAATTAATACTTATATAAAGCTAAAGCCCCAGCACATGCGCCCTGAGTGCCCAACCCTAGCAAGAGACCTCCACAAATCATAACATGAGATTCGACTTTATAAAGATAAGAGGGACCCTCTTATCTCTAACCTATTTTTCTTAATTATATAGGCAAATCTAAAGCATTTTGATTTGGGAGCATGAAGCTAATAAATTATTCACTGATTAAGTCCACTATTTCTATTAAACATTAACATTCGTGAAATCTTTCGATTTACGAGTCAATATAAAATCGAATCTCGTGTTATGACCTGTAGAGGTCTCCTGCCAAAATCAAGCACCCAAGGCGCATGCACCAAAGCTCCAGCTTTATATAAGTATTACGTGCTGACATTGCGCTTAATAAGAATAAGCATAATGCTCCATGCAGTAGCGCCACTCAGTGCAAGTCAGAGTAATCAAATCTTCGTGCATCCATTGATTATTCTGGTTTGCACTGAGTGGTGCTACTTTATGGGGAGTTTTGCTTCTGTGTGTTTTACTACTTCTTAGTAAACAATATAGGATCTTTAATTTTTGTAGAAATATCACTATTGGCATTTGAAAAATTGGCTGAAAAGAACTAATATAATAATGTTGATAATGATATGGTGTCTATTTTTAAAATGGATTGCAAAGTCATTTCTGCTATATAAATTTAATAGCTTTTAAAATAAATAAATTTTAAAATACTATAACAAATTTAAAAGTTAAAATGTTATTGGGGCGAGGGCATTTTATGATATAGGTTTTATTAATTAGTGTGTTCGTATTTAATATTTTTAACTCAATCCTTGAGCAGATATCCAGAAGAAATTCAATTACTACTGGGAATAGACATTGTAATATAAACTTTGTATGCTTAAATCTCTTTCTATTATTTTTCATGTTACATATTCATCTTCAATATTTTTATTTACTATTCTAGTCATTTTTGTATGCCAATGTGATTCATTTGGTATTAACATATGGTAATTGGTTTATTATTTATTTATGGATGCCCCCTACTGCTATCAATACATATGTTGAATATAACTTGGGAGAACCTTATAATGCTTTGATACTTTTTTAATACTGCATCATTTAAATGTTTACCTATTCTTTTTGGTTGAGGTTTATAATTTGCCATAAAGAAATTATTTATATCCCACTTTTTAGAGACCTTTCTTTCTGATATATATATATATATTTCAATGGTATGATGACTTCTTATTTGATATTTGTATTTCAGTAATGATTTAGGGTAAAATATAAACTGTATATGCATGTCAATATTTATTGATTTATTATCTAGGCACATTTCTTGAAAACTCTGTAGACTGCAAAACTTTTCTTCAATTACACATTTACCATATGATTGAGTTCCTCCTGTTTTTTGTTTTTTTTTTAAAAACATTACATTAATTAACATATTTTGGGGTAGCCTTAATTCTGATCCTGCATTCAGAAATTCTCTTTAATTTTTCTTGCTTTCTTCTATAAAAATATTTGTTTTATTTTATTTTTTTGGAGGGGGGGGTTATTTTATATAATGTGAGGTAGTGTGATTAACTTTTTATTAATACACATTACGTTTTTTTTTGTCTAAATGTATGACTAACAATAATTAACTTTTTTTTTTTAAGGTTTAATCCCCCCCCTCCTCTTTTTTTTTTTTTAATTTTGTCTTTGTTTTGGCCCATTGGGAAATTTCTCTAGAAAATTAAAAATTAATAACAATATGACATGAAGATATTTTCTCACTAGTTATTTACTTTTACTGAAGGACCGTTTTAACCTTCCATTTTGCCTCCTTAAATCTATTCATGGATTTTTTCTGCATACTGTATATAAAGTATTAATTTATTTTTTTTTATTCCAGGAAATAAAATCTGGATACGATTCGATATATCTTTACTCATTTTGAGAAATTATTATTTCATGATTTACAGAAATGCTAATTTAGAAATATGAAAAAAACTGTTGTGGGGAGGGGGCTTAGTTTTTTTGAGAGTGGAAAATTTCAAAACGATTTCTGATTAATTAATGAACTGTTGAGCTGAAGCTTTATTTCAAGTAAACAATATAACTATTTATGAAACTACTGGTCCTATTTTTAATAAAATATTTTAAAATAATTAATTTTTTTTTTTAAAAAAAATCTTGAAAATTCTGTTTCGATGTGATAAAATAAATCTTTATTGAAATTTTATATAAGAGTTTATTTTGGATCGATTATCAAATGTAATTTTCTTATCAGTTTTATTATTATTATTTTAATTTCGAACTTTAAATAACTTTTTTTTAAATCTCAATGACATATTCAGATGAATTGCTGTGCCGATTGTTTCTTAATACCATTTACTTTTAAATAGCAATTTTCCTTCATAATTTAATTTTATAATTCAACATTTTGAGTTATTACTTACTTTTTATCTGTGAGTTTTTTCAATTAATTGTTTAATGACTGTTTATTTGTTTGTTTGGAATGAAAGCAGCTGTAAAAAGATTGCTGCAACTTGATTTGTTATCTTTAGTCAATGGAGGTGTTTTTAACTTCTCTCATCCTGGTTTGTTAATTATCTAGGGAAATATAATATTTTAAAACTTGTAAAATACAGTATAAATGAGAAGAAATCTACTACTGTAATTACTTTAATTTTTAGTCTTAGAAATAAAATGTGATACTATGTAAAAGTTGAAATTACAACGAAGGGCCTCGAAGTAGCATTTCCATTGAACTGAAAAAAGCAAGTTTATATTATAAATAATTTACAAAACCTTAAATAATATTATAAATGTTAATGTGAAATGAATAATCTTTATACTTTTATTAATCCTTTATGTATGTGTGTATATTTGTGTATAATAACTATTCAGCTAGAGGGTAAAAAAGTAAAGAAAACTTTATTTTTTTATTTGGAAACATATTCTATAAAAATATCAATATATGTATAAAGTAAAGTTTAAGTTGCACAAGCATATATGGTGAAACCATGTCACATCCTGACTTGAATCATACAATATGTTACCCAATGTGACAAAAGTGGAAACAAATAGAAAGACTATATCAGCACTTATGGTTAAATAGTCAACCAATACATAATTTCTTCAAGATATCATGCTTTTGTGGAATGTTAACCTTACTAAAAGTTAATGCTATGATATTACATGATTGAAAAAATTATAGACTGCCTAGTTTTGTTTATAATATTCCTAGTTAAGAATTTGAAAAAATATGTATACATATTAAACCATTTTTTATTATTTCTTTAGAGTAAGTTGTATATTTTAATGGTTGTAAGTATGTGAATAATTGCAGGTGCATTATAGGGATTAAAGAAAAGCATTTGAATTTTTTGCTCAGAAGTTCGTAAGAAGTTTGAGCACCAGAATAGGTCTTGGAACCTCCTGATCTCAGGTCAGACACTCTACCAACTACACCAAATTATGCAGGGCAATTATAGGGATGAAAGGGTCATATCTTTTTTAAGCAATTGCTTGAGTATAATTATCTACTTGTGAAACACTATCGGCCTTAGAGATGAAATATATAGACAATTTTGAAAAATATATTTAACATTTATCCTAGATATATGTAGATTTCACTATAAATAAAAAATGGAAGAACAACTTTGGAGAGAATTTATATCAGACAGTGGCAAGATTAGTTACTCAACTTAACGGAAGTTACCAAATGTAGATAATTAAATTTATAACAACAAGTTATCTTTGTGATAAAGAAATAGAGGATTTTTATAAACATGTTGCAAATACCACACAATATTTTAAAATTGCCATGGGATACTGTAATGTTAGAATTGATAGATGATAATGCTATGGATTAATTTAGATATAGTAATAATACTGAGACAGGACATAAGCTTGTGGAATTTTCTAACAAAGAAAAATTGTATATTATGAATTGTTTCTTTGAAGAAAATATCAACTGGGAAATAAACATGCAAGCCTTCAAATCATAGTACAAGAGAATTGAATTGTATTTTAACTAAAGAAAATATATATTCCGAGATCTTAATGGATTCAACACAAGAAGAGATCATCAATTAGTGAGATGTAAGACACATGTTAATGCAAAACTAGAGAGATTAAAATTATTAAAAAAGATACCATTAGTAATCAATATTGCTATTCTTCAGAAACATTAATAAATTTGGAATTGGAATTGTTAATTATTTTAAACTAATGACAGAATTTGAAGGTGATTCAAACTTAATTGAAATCAGTAAGAAGATACTGATATTCTACTAAGACCTGCAACAAATATAACTAATAGAAAAAAGCAGCAATTTATCAGTAAATTTTTATGAAAAGGTATGAAAAAAAAGTAATTTCAAAATATTTAAAAAAAACTCCAGAAAATAATGACATTATTATTGATATTTTAAATGAAGGAATTGAGGAAATAAAGAAATTATTGGCAAAACTATTTACCAAATACTAAATGAGGTCGATACACCAGATGATTTAGGAAATGCAATAGTAATACATATTTTAAAACAGTGATAAAGAAGATATTAGAAATTACAGATTTATCATTTTCCTATCAATTCTATATACAGTTTTTATCCAAATAATTACAATTCTTCTCTAGTGAACTTTGGATTCAAATTAACCAAAAGAATAAGGAGATTTAGAAGTGACTTTAGCATAGTGAATCACATCTAAATATTGAGAGACATTATAAAAAGAGATACTGGATATGAGTTACCATTATGCTTTGGATTTGTAGATTATCAAAAGGCCTTTAATTCTATAACTTTTTCCACAATGTTTAATTTTTTGAACTATCATGATATACCCAGGATTTTAGCACATTCTAAAGAATATTAGTCAAAATGTTGCAGCCATGATTAGCTTATATGATGAAATTAAAAAGTTTAATATTGGTAAGGATATATGATAGGATAATTCTATATCTTTAAAACTTTTTAAGACAATTTTACTAGAATTTTTTTTTGGGGGGAGGGGGGTATTAAAATGGGAAATTAAGGTAATAAAAAATACATGGAAATTATTTATTTATATTTTGCAGATCATGTGCTTGATTTCCCAAATAATACTTATAGCTTCAGAAAATTTAAGAAGGATTATGGGATAAAAGAAAGAAAGTATGATTGAAATTAAATGCAAGAGCTAAAATAATGTGTTCAATGACTTTTGTCAGAAGGAGATTATGAAGATTGATAATCATGAATTAGAATAAGCTTTCAAATATCTTCGTCAAACTGTTAATGGAGGAAGCTAATAATAGAATTAAATACTTGGATGGAATGTTTTTGATAGTAATAATTTAAGACTAAAAGTAAATATGCCTAGTATGTCTTTGCAGGAAAGTTTTAAATGATGTATTTTACCATTTGTTATTTATGGATATGAGACTTGAACACATAACAGAAAATATTTTCAAGATTTTCAAACTATTGAGCTAAGTATGGAAAGATGTGTGCTGGAAATAAGAAGAAATCAACAGTTAAATAATTGATTGAGAAAACATTGGCATCATTGAAAAAATTAAGAGACTGAAATAGTGCTGGTCTAGATAATTGATGGCATTTGAAATTTTAAACTAAATCCTAAGTAATGGTAAAAGACCTAGAAAGAGGCTACTTAAGAACGATAAGTGAAATAAAAAAAGTTTGTTGTTTAAAGTGGAAAAGAGAAACTGATTTAAACTTGGAGAAATTTCGTTTAGGATTGGATCAGTAATGGTTGAAAATGATGATGATGATGATGAAATAAAGATGGTAAAGAATGCACCGAAAGTTCACAAGAAATAACTAAAAAGTAATATATGGAAAGAAAAAATTTGTATTAATGATATTCTACTTGAAAGAACATTTTTCAAATAATAAAAAAAGGTGTTTTTATTTCAAAATAAAAAAAATCACATTCCTTTTCTTGATTGTGCAATCAGATAAAAACATAGAGTGCATGTTACCAATAGATAAAAAAATACAAATGTCTTGCTTTTTCTTCCCCCTATAATTCTGGCATTAGTAATTTTATTTTCAAATTTAAAATATTTTTGAAAATGAGTTACTTTTTTTAAAATAAGATAAGGGGGATTTAGATATAAATGTTATAGAGTTGACAAAAATTATGTTGTGGAAATGGGATAGAGCAGATTATGGGTAAATTTAGAGTGGGGAATGTAAAAGAAAGTGGCTAACAGGTTTATCTGGGCATAATTGCTGAGATATTCTTGACTTCGTTTAAGGAGAAGCCATAATATATCACATCACATCAGATCGTGCTCCTCAATTTATTAAAATTATAAAATATACCGATTACAGGTAAGAGTTTTATATCTCTAATAACTATAAAATAGAAAACTAATAGATTAATTAAAAAAA